>SNQJ01S0025651.1:103483-118332 GCA_010110895.2 Picea sitchensis
AATTTATCCATTACATTTATTATTTAAATAATTTCTTTTGTATTCACTTTGACTTATAATACATTCATCACTTCACTTTATTATTTACCTTCTAAAATCTCTTAAACCACTTTCCTTATTTTAGGGAGTTCTCCATTAACTTTATTATTTAAATAATTTCTTTTGCATCCTCTTCGACTTACAGTACACTCATCACTTCAATTTATTATTTAAATAATTTCTTCTTTGCAAAAACTTTGACTACTTTGACCTTTTAGGTCTCCTAGATGACTCATGAGGGTTCTCCAACTTCACATGGCCATAACTCTCTAACCGTGAGGAGTTATGTGACGTTCCACATACCACTGGAAATGACATGACATGTATTATCCATCTAGAATAGTCTTACCTTCAAATATATCATAACTCATACCATTATCCATCAAACAAACTTGGGTCCATTACCCAAACCTTTGTGCTATTAGAATTCTGTACCAAACTTTCTTCAAGGGTTGACAACAATGACAACCAACCCAATTAATAAACATAAGCTTCCAACATTTCATGATCCAATGATCACTCATTTGGAATTTAATGCAATAGGTGTGTGACTTCATGTTCTTCTTGCCTTCACTATAAGGTGTTTTCCTCTTCTAGTGCTTTGCAACACTCACATCAATATTTCGAGGAGACTTTGATTTCCTATGAAATCTCATGCTAGATCTATCACTTTCAGAAAGTGATGTGCCATCATTTTTCTTAGATGGTGTTGGTGATGATCTCAACTCTTTGATTGAAGAATCCTCTTCTTATGCCTCTTTTGAGCATTCTCTTTCACCATACCCCAATGTTACATATCGGGGTCCTTCTTCAACCTCGACTGGTTGAATGATGCCTTGGTCATCAATACCAAGACCTCATCTTTTATACCCCATCTTCCATGGAAAATTCAACCCAATTCCCTAGGTTTGATTTTCAAAAACTCAAAAATAGATATAATCATTAATAAGGGAAGGAATTGAGCATGGAGAATTATTTACCCCCATTCATGTTTGTAACACTTGGTCACATTGTTGAAGTTCTGCCAACTTCTCCTCCTAGTTGGATGAAGCTATATATGAGGCTTCTAGGAAACCACCTTGGTTCCCTAGTGGTTGGAGACCATCATCTATTATCTCAAAATATGTGTAGCCATCAATATTTTCATGAAAAGAGCCATAACTAGTATACCTGCCATGGCCACAAGTTGGCTTGATCTTGGAGGGACTTTATGCTTCTCCTGTAGCGGAGCATTCCCAAACTTGCTCCTCCATAGCTTGTAGTTACAGTCGTAATTTTCTCTTTTCTTCTTCATATACTTGAAGCAACCTCGTCATTTCAGTGTTCTATGCTTGAATGTTCTGGTTGATTTCTTCAAGCTCATTAAGTCATGCTTGCTTCTTTGCTTTCCCCATGATGATATTCACAATCTGAAAAACCGGTGAGACATGCTTTGATACCACTTGATCCGGGGATCTATGTGAGATATTTCTCTACAAAAATTATATGAAGAGCATCATGTACTGGCACTTAATAACATGTGAATAAGAGAAGATAATCATTAAGAATTGCATATTAAAGTGAGAAAATTTTCATAATTATGTGCATTTATGTAATTAAAAGTCTAATTAATCAAGCAAGAATGCAAACAAAACTCACACATATAACTTGACACCGATGTGTTAACATAGTTCACCATAATTTTATGGCTACATCTCCGGATCCACTTGGAATACAAATCGCTTTATTATCCTTCCTTTAGCAAGGGCTGAAGCCTTCTCACAAAATGTGTTACATGATCCTTACAGGGATAAAACCAAGAGAAACCTTATCTTACAAAAATAACTTATGCTCTCACATAAGTGACATTTCATCAAATCCTAGAAGGACTACATTCGTCTTAATGAAAATCTCTCTCAAAGGGGCCTAAAGGGGCCTCCCCTTCCACAATTCTTACATAAGGAATTTATATAGTTTCCCTCTCTCCATAATTCAAAGAGACAAGATCCACAAGTTTAGGATCTAATAACAACTCAAGAACAAAAATGAGAAAGCATCTCAACCAACCTTAACTTCCCCTTGAGACTAGGAAACCACTTGTGATAGAAGAATCTCAAACCAACTCATGCCTCTTAAAATTAGGAAACTAATTTGTGGGGTGGATTCCCACACAAAACTAATGTACCCTTAAAACTAGGAAATTAATTTGTGAAGTGGATTTTCACACTTAATTTTAATTTCCTTTTTACAAATTAAATGAAAAATACATGAGAACATTATGTTAAAAATTATTAATCATTTTTACAATATGAAGCATTAAACATTCATTTTAAACTTTATCACCTATCATCAATTATCATTTTACTGATCTTCTCCATGGTGTGCAAAGTAATGAATCCTTGTGTGGAGATCCTACCTAATCAATGAAAGAATGTGATATTATATAGGTCAATAAGGTGAAACCCTCGTTCTTTCCCTATGGAAACAATTTGTCAAAGATTATCAATTTTACAAACAACACAAAATCAAGAGTAAACAAGATTGTCTTCCTTAAACCAGAATTTGCAATCTCATAAATTGAGTGAAAATTAGTTGAAAAATTGGGAATATATAGAATATTGTTGATTATTCAATATGTCATCTCAATGGAACCTTTCCCTTGAACATCCAAAGGTGAAGAGTTTCTCATAAAAATATGGTCTATATTGCATGAATTAATTCAAGGAAAGAAATTTTTATGTGTATCCATGTGACGAGTTGCTCCATAATCATTTAGGTGAGGAGAAACTTGCATTAGAAAAGACATCTTTAACATTTCATGTATCATTGTTAGAGCAAGATGGATTGACATTTAAATTGTTTTTCTTCATTTTTGAAGACAAGACATCCAATTTCTAGGAGCAAGGATATTTTGAATGACATTGATTTCCACAAAAAGTACATTTAAGAGGACTTTTCACGCCTTTAAAATCTTGCTTGCGTGATGGATTTGAAGAGTTGCACTCCTTTGTACTTTGTGTTGGTTTCCTTTTAGATGGCTTTTTATATTTCATCTTTGAATTGGAAGATGAGTTAACTACAACAACACGAGACTTAGAATTTTTGGAGCAAAGAGCACCCATTTGGATTAGTTTATCATTATCATGAGCAAGTTGTTCAACAAAATCATCAAAAGTAGGAATTACAAATACCTAACCCAAGACATCTTGAGTTGAATAAAATGGGGAAACGAATATTGAGTAGGACTCACCTAACACAAAGAGCACCATCAAAATCAGTTGTTCATNAGGATCTAATAACAACTCAAGAACAAAAATGAGAAAGCATCTCAACCAACCTTAACTTCCCCTTGAGACTAGGAAACCACTTGTGATAGAAGAATCTCAAACCAACTCATGCCTCTTAAAATTAGGAAACTAATTTGTGGGGTGGATTCCCACACAAAACTAATGTACCCTTAAAACTAGGAAATTAATTTGTGAAGTGGATTTTCACACTTAATTTTAATTTCCTTTTTACAAATTAAATGAAAAATACATGAGAACATTATGTTAAAAATTATTAATCATTTTTACAATATGAAGCATTAAACATTCATTTTAAACTTTATCACCTATCATCAATTATCATTTTACTGATCTTCTCCATGGTGTGCAAAGTAATGAATCCTTGTGTGGAGATCCTACCTAATCAATGAAAGAATGTGATATTATATAGGTCAATAAGGTGAAACCCTCGTTCTTTCCCTATGGAAACAATTTGTCAAAGATTATCAATTTTACAAACAACACAAAATCAAGAGTAAACAAGATTGTCTTCCTTAAACCAGAATTTGCAATCTCATAAATTGAGTGAAAATTAGTTGAAAAATTGGGAATATATAGAATATTGTTGATTATTCAATATGTCATCTCAATGGAACCTTTCCCTTGAACATCCAAAGGTGAAGAGTTTCTCATAAAAATATGGTCTATATTGCATGAATTAATTCAAGGAAAGAAATTTTTATGTGTATCCATGTGACGAGTTGCTCCATAATCATTTAGGTGAGGAGAAACTTGCATTAGAAAAGACATCTTTAACATTTCATGTATCATTGTTAGAGCAAGATGGATTGACATTTAAATTGTTTTTCTTCATTTTTGAAGACAAGACATCCAATTTCTAGGAGCAAGGATATTTTGAATGACATTGATTTCCACAAAAAGTACATTTAAGAGGACTTTTCACGCCTTTAAAATCTTGCTTGCGTGATGGATTTGAAGAGTTGCACTCCTTTGTACTTTGTGTTGGTTTCCTTTTAGATGGCTTTTTATATTTCATCTTTGAATTGGAAGATGAGTTAACTACAACAACACGAGACTTAGAATTTTTGGAGCAAAGAGCACCCATTTGGATTAGTTTATCATTATCATGAGCAAGTTGTTCAACAAAATCATCAAAAGTAGGAATTACAAATACCTAACCCAAGACATCTTGAGTTGAATAAAATGGGGAAACGAATATTGAGTAGGACTCACCTAACACAAAGAGCACCATCAAAATCAGTTGTTCATCATTTTCTCAATATTACAATCTTTTAATTGAAGCCAAAGAGATTTGAACTTGGAAATGAAATCTTGAATAGTATCAAAATTATTGGGATTGAGACTAATTAATTCATTTTCCAATTGATGACCATGAATCTCATCCATTTTACCAAATAGTTGTTGAAGTTCCTCTCATGCTCCATGAGGTGTACCTATGCCTTAAAGATGAAACAATAGTGACCCTATATAGGCCCTCACTCCACAATAAAATAACCATTGCACAAAAAAGACAAATTACTAAATCAACCTTCTAAAAGTGACTCTGCCCCCAAAGAAAAAACTTTATTACGAATGCAATTTATAATATTGTAACTTCTAAATCAACAAACCACTCTTTTACACATATGTATCCACACCCATGTTTTACACATACATATTCATAAACCACTCTTTTACACATACATATTGACAAACCACTCTTTTACACATACGTGTTCACACATACGATGGGAAGGACGGTCTAGATGGTCTTGAGGGCCATCAAAGAAAATCGGTGTTGTCTAACTGTTCTACATTGTTTCTCTTTTCATTGGAAATCGACGACACAAATCTACACGAAATCACAATTTCATGTTCTTTAAATTGCATTTTTGAATGTAGAAATGGATTCAACTTGTTGAAAAACCCATGGGACACTTGAACTATACATAATTAACCACTCAAATATGCATATCCAATAATTTCTCACTAGATTTTAGGCAAATAGCACCAAAAAATATTCCTGGAAAAAGGAAAGAACCTAAAACAATTAGACTACGTGAAGCAAATTGAAAAACCATGTGCATTACATGTCATGTCTTTTATAATATAATAATGTAATATAATAAACAAATATATATATTGTAATAATAATAATCTAATTTTAAGATCACAATTATATTACATTGATGTATGAAAGTACTTTATTTATAGTACAAAGGACAAAGAACTTCTCAAGTAAAAAATTCCATTACTAATCCTAATATCAAATACACACTTTTACATCAATAAAACTTAATATATATATAATATAATTCTTCATCTCAATATCTTTTTTACTCAACCCCTCTAGCCAAATTTAGACGGATCATTTTTATTGAACAAAAGCATTAAATGAACCTAACCTACAAAGGAGGAGGCAGATTAAATTAAGAGTGCACTCATCATTTTATGCTTTGTGGGTTTCCTTTCATTGCAAACTTAGCAATTTAGGTATGGAAAGAATGATATGTATTCCATGGTAGGGAAAGAACGATATATATATGTAGGTTTAAATGGTTTTTCCATATGGAATATTATCGGGCTTTTCCGTATGATAAAATATAGAAATAGAAATTATGGATATTTACCTTTGTTTTTTCTCTCAATTGTCTTTTTAATACTTGTATTGTAATTCTAGTAGCTCTTTCTAGATAGATTTTTCTATTAAGTTTGGGAGAAGGGGTTTCGATAATGAAGTGGATAAAACCAGAACGTTTTTTTTGTACATCCTTATCTCTATATATTTTTGCTTTGCAAGCTTTATTCCATCCTATGAGGTAGGCCTACTTTAGATACCATTTCACTATCCTTCATTTAGGTCCCCTTACACATGATAAAACACTTAGTGTTAAGGCATCTTCTAAATGTTATTCAAGGCCATACGGCTCAACAAAAATCCTATGGTGATTATCAAAAGTGTGATGTAAGTAATTTTGATTAGTTTTTGGGTGTTTGGTTGGTAATGGAGTATTATTTGTGATTTTATCACTACTTGATTGAGACACTAAATGCTTAGTTGGAATGATTTAGCTCCTCCTATTTATACTTTCTATTCATATGGCTTATTTATAGTGGAATGTTATTTCATAGCCACTGTGGAATGTTATTAGGAGTTGGAATGTTATTAGGAGTTGGAATGTTACTTTAGCTCCTCCTATTTATTGGAATGATTTATGGGGAAACAACTCTCAAAACATTTAGGTTTTTTTTTTGGTCCATTTTGTTTTTTTTTGTTTTTTTTCAAGTAATGGTTTATCAACCCATTGTAATCTGATCCCAATTAAGGGATTAGGGTTGTAATTTAATTTGAGTTAAGAGCGGGGATGATTTTAAGGATGAAAATTTATTTTAAAATGTAGAAATCTTGGCAAATCTTACTAATCATTCATATGCCAACTATAAATGATTGGCGACATTTTTGTAAAAATATTCAAATTTCTAAGGATTTTATATTGTTTTTATAAATTTTTGGCGATTTTTGAGGTAAAATAATTTTATCCTATAGAATTTGGGTGAGTTATTTTTAAAATAACGAATCTCATTTTTGGAAAAACCATGGAAAATTAGCCCATGAGCGAAATTTAGCCCCTAAAATCATTCATGGTTAAGAGATTAAGGTTTAGATGTTGCAAAATACCTAAATATTGTATTATGAATGATTAAGTGAGAACAATCGAGCACATAGAGGTGCAACTCTAAGTTAGGATAGTTTTTCCAATTAAGAGTTTTTAGGGTAAATCTCTATGTATTGTATGTGTTTCATTGTTGTTCTTTCTATTTTTCTTAAGAATCTATATGCATTGCTTTACTTTCATATGTTTAAAACTTACATTTGGTATTAGAGAAATATTATTGGATTTAGGGTTACAATTTTATTACTAAGGTTTATCTCATTCTTGATAGAGAAAGTTTATCTTGGGCATGTAATAAACTTGGTTTTAGTGGTGCTTTGTTGTAATGATTCTTGTGTGGAAGGGAATGTTGAGCAGTTCTACAACAAAGATTGAGAAAATTAACACCTAGAGAATTGAGATATGGAAGCTAAATATGGAATATTTTCTTGTAGGTAAAGAACCATGGATTGCTCTAGATCCAAGTATTTTACCCATAGGTATGACGATGGTAAATTGGATGAAGTTAGATGGAAGGGAAAGAGTACAATCCAGTTATGTCTTTCAAATTTAGTGCTATTGTATGTCCTAGGAGAAGCTACAACTAAGACATTATGGGACAAGTTAAGGACTTTATGTTAGTCTAAGCCCCCGATAAATAAACGTTTCCTTCAAAATAAGTTATACCTTCTTAGGATGAATGACGCAAAATCCATGATAGAGAATCCAAATGCCTTTAACACAATGATGATTTAATTGGTGTCTGCCCATTTTAAAATTTTCGATGAAGATAAGTGCATTAGTCTATTGTGTTCTTTGCTAGATTCATGGGATAGCCTAATCGTATCTATTGCAAGTAATATAACCACATTGAATCTTGATGATGTGGTTGTGTCCTCATTATCGGAACACATGAGGTGGAAAACCATGAATCGTTAGAACATGAATGTTTGATTTATGAGAGGTCACCTTGTAGAGAGAAATAAAAGTAAATCTTTGAGGGGAAGATATAAACCTAGAGGTAGATATTGTTGATATTATGGTAGTTGCGGGAGGTATAAAACTCCATGTGTTACCTTTGGCTAGAATAGAATATTCTAGAAGCAAGAGAAACCCTAATCAGATGTGTAAAAACCCTAGAATAAAAGTCAAATTAGTAAAATAATTAATATTAAAGTATTAGCCTATAAAAGGACAAGTCGGCCCAGACAGGTGACAAGAACCACTATAAATAGAGGGTGCTCTTTCTCATTTTTAGTCAACCACCTCACTCACTCTCTCAAGTATGACATAAGTTTGGAGATGCATAAACAAGGATGGAAGGTGGATCTTATGGGGTGGTTCTTGGTCTCTCTCTCTGGCATTATCTAGCCTAAGATATGCACCCTACCTCTTAGTATCTCTTGGTGGTATTCTTGATGACATTCTTGGTGGTATTCTGATATTGTTCGTGGTATTCTTTGTAACTACAACTACAACTACTGTAGTTGAGTAGTGTTATTGTTCTATGGTTTTGGGGACTTTTTGTTTGGTGAGTTATCTTTGGAGAAATATGCGCTCTTTTGGTTATCTGCTGGTTCTAGTGTTTCTTCTAGAATCATTCTATCTAGCAAAGGTTATGGTGCTCGGGGGTGGTTGCGTGCTTATGGTTGGGTGACAATATTGTGATATTGTTTATGGTAAAATCATCACATCAAATATTTTAATAGGTTATGGGCCCACACTACCTTTAGAACAACCTAACCACTAGAAGGTAGAGCATGAGTTCTTTGGCAATCTCGTTGTAGCACCAGTTATAGCTACAACCAGGGTTTTTGATTTTGCAACTGCAACAAACCCTAATCCAACTCTTTGGGCACCTTAAGTGAAGCGTTGGACATGATTTATAGATGTTCTAGTGCACCCTATCCTAGCACAACCTCTCTTGCCCTCAGCCAGCAAAAACATCAAGTTTGAGTCTTTGGTCAAAGTCAAGGTCAAAGGTTGACTTTTGGTCAAAATTGATTTTGTGGTCAAAGTTGAAATTTCATGGTTTCTAGCTTGTTCTAATCATTGAACCTTTTTTATTCAGTTTCTAATCTCTTCTTGTCTAGATGGTGTCTAGTTTCATATTAAAAGATAAGCTAAGTGATGCTTCAAATTTCAAAGGTATGCACTTGTATATGTTTTTCATGTTATATCATCCAACAAAGCATGAGTGTGTTTTGCAGGGAATGCACAAGAGACCTTGTCGAAGAAGTGATATTGGATTCAATACATTCATAGGAACAAGAAGTTGAGGCTCAAGGTTCCAGGTTTGATTGATCAAATTGTTAAGTTTCAATTTTCACATATCAAGTTTGATAGTTTCTATAGTAGAAGTAAACACTATAGTTGTGAAAATAATCTTTGAAGGGTTCTATTATTGTTAGGTATACTTGGTTGCATGGAAGCGCTATTGATATAGATGCCTATTGTACTTGTTTGTAAAATGAACTAACTTCTCCTTTAGGACATATCTATTATTTTTCTCTCGAGTAGGTCACCTTGGTAACTCTATGATGACTACCATCCATGTTACCATAGATATGTTCTTATGAAAATTCTATTGGAAATAATTTTTCTCTTATAGTTCTTGTTCCTGGAAGGTCACAAGTGATAGCTCTAAAAAGGAGTTATAGTGACAGTTGGAAACATAGAGCAGATGACTCCATCAAGTGGTGGGGAAGGTGATCTCACCAAGTACCAATTCTAATGGAAGCGTGGAAAGAAAAACGAGGTTTGGACATCATTCACTCAAATATTTGCGTACCAATGTCTAAGCGGAATATAAAGATATTAAGGTTTGATAATGGAGGAGAAGCTCGTTTCCTTTTGTAAAGCAGTCAGGATTAGGAGGGAGATAATTGTCCAACGCAATACTCAACAGAATGTTGTGGTAGAAAGAAAGAATTGTTCCATTAAAGAATCTATTGAGGAAATGATGAATGGCCATAATCTATCCATGTTTCTATGGGAAGAAACAACTATGGTAGCCATATATATTCAGAACATAAGTCTTGTCAATGTAGAACCTTCCACCTTTGAAGAACTTGTCAAGAAGAAAGATTGGAAGGAAATTATGATGGAAGAATATCAATCCATCATGATGTATGGGAAATTGTGCCTAGACCTAAAGGAAAGTCTATAAAGTATCAATAAATAAAAGGTAATATTCATGGCTCAAAGGTTATCCCTGCAGGAGGTAGAATACTATGATGAGATGTTTGCTCCAATTTCCAAATATAACTTTATTAGAGCCATCATATCTCTTGCAACATCCATGGGTTGGAGTTTACATCAGATGGATGTAAAGACTATTTTTCTCAATGGAGTAATTGATTATACATAGAGAAACCTCAAGGTTTTGAGGTACACTCGAGAGGAACCCATGTATGCAGATTAAAGAAGGCCTTGTATGGACTCAAGCAAGCTCCAAGAGCTTAGTATGCACAAATTGATAGTTACTTAATGAGACTTGGATTTTCCTAGAGTTATGCTAATCCAAACCTTTATTACACGGTTTTGAATGATGCATCTGTGATCCTACTACTATATGTTGATGATTTGTTTTTGATAGATGCAGAGCCTCTCATTATTCAGTGTAAGAAGCAGTTATCCTCTGAATTCGATATGAAGGATCTTGGTCTCATGCATTATCAATTTGGACTATAAGTATGGGAGAAGCATGGTGAAATATTCCTAGGGCAAGGGAACTATGTTGTAAAGATCCTTTAGAAGTTTGAGATGATGGACTGCAAATCCATGAAAACTCTCATGGTGACAGATATGAGGAAGTTGAGAGACTATGATTTTGATCCAATAGACTTGTCCCTATACCGGCAGTTGATTGTATCATTGATGTATTTGCTTAATACTCTGTCGAACATTTGCTTTGTTGTGAACACGTTGAGCTAGTCCCAAGTGGAACCTATACATGAGAATTGGATAGTTGCAAAGCACATTTTGATATATCTTCATGGGGCGCTAAACTATGGTTTGAGATATGCCTCAAACAATGATGTACAACTGCATGGATTTACTAATCCAGATTGGGTAGGGAGTGCAGATGACAAACAGAGTGCTTCTGGTATATGTTTCAGTTTAGGCTCTGATATGATATCATGGGCTAGCAGGAAACATAAGTATGTTTCACTAAGTACTTCATAAGAAGAGTATATTGCAGCTTGTGATTCCTATACAGAAGTAGTATGGCTTTGTAAGCTAGTTTATGGACTATTTGATGAGGTGTTGGATTTGACTGTGATATATTGTGCTAATAAGAGTTGTGTGAAGATTTCATAGAACCCTGTGTTCCATGACAGGTCGAATCACTGATGCAGGAGCATCCCTCACATTAAGTGAGCCAGCGCGGAAGACAAAGGATAGCTGGGCAGACCTAGCTGTATTTTTGAATTTTCCCTTGAAGTTGATGTGCCAAATATAAATGAGATCATTTAAGGAAGGCACCTTCGTATAATTTAATCAGACCTTGAGTGCCCCGCTCTTGTCTGAAGTAGATGGAGGCATTTATAGTAGTTAATGCAGGTAGATAGGATTTTTAGTTCTAGATTAGACAGTTTTAGAAGAAAAGAGGGAAACGGGATATAGACACCCTCATTTTGCATTGTAACATAACTCTGAGCATTGAGAAGAGAAGAAGAGAGCTGTGCAGAAACACCCATGTATAGTCATTTGGATTAATAGAAGAGTTTAATTCAAATTCATGGAGTTCTGTTTGTTCTTTGTGTATGTATGATGAATGATATGCTCATGAGTATTTACTTCCTGTTATGCATTTGCTGTTATGCTGTGTATATGATTTCATGTGTTGAGATTGAAGTCTGAAAGGAAGTAGAAGAAATGAGTTTCAATTGTTTCTCTATCTGAGCAAGGATTCCTGCAAGGAGTGCAGTTGAAGTCGTCCGCAAGGAGTGCGTTAACAGAAGGCTCGAATAGTTTAACTCTTGTTCCCCTTCACCCAGAAGTGAAATTGGGTTATACGAGTCGTGGAAGGAGTGCGCAAGCTAAGGAGAGTCTCAGTTGTGAATCTGAGCGAAGTATCGAAGGACTGTTGCTGCAGGTGTGCGCAGAGTCGGAAGAACTCAACACTTGGAGGTGTTTGAGAACTGTCGCAAGGAGTGCGTGAAAGGACCCTCTTTTGAGGTTGAAAGTGTGAGAAAGCTCAGGAGGGATAAGGCGTTCAATATCGTCGAAGAGAAGCACAAAGAATCTGTGTCATGGAGTGGTTGAATAGGCGCTGCAAAGTTACGCGCAGGAGGGCCAGTTTTCACAGAGGAATACTGGGTTCACCCGTAGAAGACATCCAAGAGGAAGAGATCGATAGTTAGGATCTTGTGGATAATATTTGAAAAATATCGTTAGCCGTTGGATCTGCCAAAGAAGCGAGAAGTTTATGGCCACACGTGAGTCGTTGGATCATTGACCAGTTACCCGTCAGCCGTCTGATCTGACAGGAGTTGCATAGGGTTTAACCCTCGTGAGCAGAGTAAGAACCTCAAAAGGCATCGAGATATCGAGCCGTCGGGGTTAGGGAAATCGGGATTCACGAGAGCAGAAGATCGGGAACTTCCATAGAGAAAATCCCACAAAGATCGGGACCGCCCATTTGTGGAGACGTGTGGTGGATATCGAGGTGTCGAGAGTCGGGAAATCGGAGTTCCTGAGGTCATGAGAGTCGGGAGTTGGGAAATCAGAGTTCCTGAGGTCGTGAGAGTCGGGACATCCGAAGTCTCGAAATCCCAACGAGTTCAGATCCGTCCATCTGTTGGGACAGGTGGCAGGGATCGAGAGTTCATCGGCATTCCGTAGATTCAGAAGACGAAGAATCCGTGACTAGTTGAACCCCGAAACGGCGGAAGGAACACAGCCGGAGGATCTCGGGGAGGACACGTGTCGTGTGGTCGTCTAGATCGGGGATGTGGTCATCAGGGTTCAGGTAATTGAGTGTTCATGGTCTTGTAAAGCCTTGAAATAGCGAGGACTGATATGAACCGTCCATTCATTTGGGACGCGTGTCAGAGATCTAAAGGGAGTCAGAGTTCGGCATTTTGTGAGCCCTAGGGACGAGGCGTCCAGGACATCAGAAATCATGAAATCCCGAGAGTTAACCAGGACCGTGCATCAGGGGAGGACGTGTGGAAGTAATCGGAGCCATTGGGAAAAGTCCCGACAAGGAATTCATCTATCGGTGTTTGGGTCATCGGGATATCGGGGATCCTGGTGACAAGGTGTTTGTGCATTTTAGAATCGCAAAGTACGAAACCCCGACAGAGGGAGGAAGGTGCCACCGTGGGGCCAACTTTCATCAAACCGGAGAGTCAGGATTCGAGGAATCAGGAATCCCGTGGGCAAGCGTTTTTTAGCATTTGAAACCCCGTAGCCCCGACGAGGGATGAGACTACGGTCATGGGGATAACGGTCATATGACCCAAGGCCCATAGCCAGGAGGGATAACATGTAAAGAGCGCGTCGAGATTCGAGGGATTAAGAATCCTGAGGACGATTGCAATTTGGCATTAGAAAACTTGAAACTCCGATGCGGAATATGACTGCAGTCATATAAGGGAAGGTCACGTGGACCAAGAGCTTATCCTGGGAGAGCTAAGGTAGTAGGGGAGTGTATCGGGGATCGGGGGATCGGTAAGCCAAATTGTTTGGACATCACGAGTGCCAAAATACTGATAGGAGGAACCCCGATAAAAAAGAAAAAGGCCAGCATTGATTTAAAAGAAAGGGAGAACCCGTGACAGAGTGTTGTGGGTGAAAATTTCCCGATAGGGAAATAGAAGAACCTTTCAGTTCTTCGGGCTAAGGAAGGAGGAAAGATCCTGTGAGCGGACGTGCCTAACGGGCGCGCCTGCATCAAGTGGTATCAGAGCTTAGAAAAGCTTCTTTGATTTCTGTAGTAGGGAGAAAGAGAATTCACCATGCCTCCAATGAGAAGGGATAGACAATCACCCGATCCAGAGGAGGAAAGGGAAATACCCAGAGGAAGGTGTAGGCAAGTGCAGCGTCCAGAGGTAGAAAGCGATCTTCATAACTTACGCGCTATGGTTGTGGACATGGATATAAGACAAAGGCACAAAGCTGATGTAGGAGATATTAGTGAGTCCGAAAATGAAGATGATGTTGGACATAGAGAAGAAGAAATCCCAACAGAAGATGTAGAAAATGAGCGCTTACTTAAAGCTGTTGCAAGAATGGGTGCAAAGGTGAAAATGGACATTCCAGTTTATGAGGGAAATCTGGATGTAGAAGAGATTCTAGAATGGATTAGAGCTCTAGACACTTACTTTGACTATGAAGACATCAAAGAGGACAAGAAAGTCAGGCATGCTGTCACAAGATTAAAAGGACATGCAGCCTTGTGGTGGGATGAACTACAAGCTAACAGGCGTTGCCAAGGTAAGCAGAAAATTAAGAGTTGGGACGGGATGATTGCAAAGATGAAGGAAAAATTCATTCCCAGGGACTATCAAATTTCTCTGTTCAGGAGAATGCAGAACCTGAGACAGAAGATGATGATAGTGAAAGAATATACTGAGGAATTTTACAGGTTGAATATCAGGGCAGGTCATCGTGAAAGCAATGACAAAAAAGTGGCCAGGTATATGAATGGCCTGAGATACGAGATTCAGGATGAAATGAGTATGGCAACCATCCGAATGGTAGAGGATGCTTATCAAATAGCTTTGAAGGTGGAAGAGAAGCTGAGCCGAAAGAAAAGTTAGAGGGGCTGAGGCAGGAGTCAGCCTAGGGGAAAAGCAGTTGCCCAGGAAAGAACCTAGAAGCCCAGGGACGACTGGAAGAAACCTCAGACTCGGACAGAGAGAGGTGGAAGTTCACAGTG
>SNQJ01S0025651.1:118342-132970 GCA_010110895.2 Picea sitchensis
TAGTCTCTTGTTGTTAAAGTTAAGGAAGGTTTGCAGGTATGTGATCATATACACCAAGTCTATTACAGAGTTACAAATCAGATTTGGATGATGAAATTGATGATGGATTTTGGTTGAGGTACATGTTGGGTACATTGTTGAGACAAGTAGTTAATGAGTTGGCACATACATGAGCTGTCTAGTTGATGATGTTGGTACATATTGATGAGTCGTGGTTTATGTGTATTTGATGCATGATTGATACATATTTTGTGCATGGTTGATGCACTCATTGATGGTACATGCTGAGATACAGGTTCGTGCATGGTTGATGCACTTGTTCATGGTACAGGTTGATTACAGGTTGTTTGGACATGTTATTGTGACAGGTTATTTGTACAACCTTGGTGAATGGTTCATGCATTTGTTTATGGTACAGGTTGATGTATGGTACAGGTTGGCACAAGTTATTGGTATAGGTTGTTACAGATTGATTACAGGTTTACAACAATATATCTCACAGTGATAGTGTGACAATGGTTCCATCATTCTACTTCTACGTCGGGGTGGTTGGACAGGGCAAGGACAGGTGGTTGTAGACACCTTCTGGTTGTAGATGGAGAACATAGGGGGTTGTAGCCTCCTTCTAGTTTTATCCAGATAATTGGGTAGTTGGAGCTTCCCTCTGGTTGTAGCCTGAGAAGCTAGGGGGATGTGGTCTCCTTCTGGTTACAGCCAGAGAATTGGGGAGTTGGATCTTCCTTCAGGTTGTATCCTGAGAAAATAGGGGGTTGGAGCCTCCTTCCAGTTGCAGCTAAAAAAGAAAGGAAGTTGGTGCTTCCAATGAATGTAATGTTTAAATACATATAAGAAAAAGCGTTATGTGGTTTTCTCCCGCTTTCGGTTTCCACGTAAAAACACTGGTGTACTGTGTATGTGTATGATTGTTCATTTGTTCATTGTTTATTTACTTTGCAGTTATTGGCTGATAATGCTACATTGATATAACACTTGCATTTGTTGTTAAAAAGGATTGAATTAATCTATTACTAATTCACCCCTCCCTCTTAGTAATCCAACAAACACAACCACACATAAATTCCATCACAAAAAGGCACCAAATTTGACATGAGGAAACTCAAAGAAAAAAAAAAAAAACATCAAATGGTTGTTTGGTCTTCATTTAAGCAATCTCTAGTTACAATATTCATGGCTCTAGTGCATCCTCACCTCTTGGCCAACAAAAAACAAAGTCAAGTTACAAGATAATGTAGGAGAGTTGGTGGGTAATGGGAAGACCAAGAAGGTGAGGTTTCATTTCCCATTTCTCTTACGTTTCCTCTATTGTCTGATTTTCTTTTTCATTTAATTCATTATTTTGTTGTTTTAGTCTCTAGAATTTGTGTTGTCCTTTTTATATTTTTATCTAATCTTCATTAATTTTAGAATTACACTCATAGGTATTAAGTCTTACAACCATTGAGTTGGGTTCAAATCCATTTTGAATTAGTTTTAATCACATGGATAAAGTACAATGGATTTGATATACCTATAACCAGAAATCAATTTTCTTACATTAATTAACCATGCCCATTTCACCAATAGCAAACTAATTTAAGCTATTTTATGTTTGAAAAGCTAGGTTCCTCAAATATAACTATATTTTTTTCCCTTAAAAAACAAATAATTCTATTCAAAAAGACAAAATTACATCAGCAGCAAATGCCCAAAGCATTCAAGTAGTTGTAGTGTCACCCACTGAAACGAAGGAGAACACAAGAAACGTATTCATAATAAGTCCTGAAATGCTGCCCAAAATACAGCAAAAGAGAGAAGCCAAGTCCTATTATTGCCCAATACATATTTAAAAAACGTCCACATCCAAGTCCTTACATATGGGAGAGGATAAGCCGATAATCACACTGTGTACCAAGGGTGGTGAAGAAATTATGTAGAGCCATTCGAGATCTTTTTCCAAATTTTCTAGCAGCCTTTGTCCAAGACCGCCTCAAATATAACTATAGAAGTATACTAATCCGAAAATAACTAAAAACGATTGCTAAAGTTAAAATTTCTTATGACCATAAAATACCAAAAATATAACTATACTAATCTGCAAATAACTAAAAACGTTCATCATAAGTTAAAATATCTTATTGACTATGCTCAATAGCTTACATATGCGTGACATTTAAATCCATAGATAAAAAAAAAAGGTTTGAGTACGTGGATTGACTTGAAGGCAAAGTACAAAATGCCTAATCTTCTAACTCGGAGAAAGAATGGGTAATTGAGTAGATGTTGAATACCTATTACAAAGTTTATCAAAACCCAACGTTTTCGAGTTCATTGAATTGAGTTCAAGGGATCACAATGCAAAGGAGGAGGGTAATAATTACTATGAGTGCAACTATATTTTCAATGCATAAGTGGTTTTAACATTGCAATGGTAGAACTTATAATCCAAAAATAAGTACACACATGGAACCTTAGCTAACTAGTAAACTATAAAGTTAAATCAAAACCTAGTTAATGGTTTGGAGAAGCAAATCAACCCCAACACATTAATAAATAAAAAAATTCTTAAGCTAGAGATCAAATGGAATTATGTAATTACTACCACAAACCAAAAGTACTATTGCTAAATGTGGAATATATCAATAATATAAAATGGAATTTCATAACTACTACAATAAACTAAAAGTACTATTGCTAAATGTGGAATATATCAATAAATTGAAAATCATGAAAGACATGGTAAAAAACAAAAGTTAATAAACATGAAAAGCATTTTAAGACACAAAAGCATTAAATTGAAATACAAAAATTGTAAACATGAAAAGCATTTGAAGACCCAAAAACTCTAGTTACCCCAAGGCATAGAAGTTGAGCACCTTCTCTCTAAAGTACCTCCTCATGGTTGCATTCAAATCTGTGACCATAGGTCAAGTAATGAGAGTATGTTTATTAATGCTGAGGAAATTGTTGGGCTGAAGAAACAATCTACAAAGGTAACCTACAAACCAACTTTAAGATTGGAAACTAGCCTTTCCAATCTACAGAGGGCTCTCTCTGAGACTTAATCTCTGATAGACAGGTTGCTTTAAATTGATGGCTAGATTTAGAATTTTTAGATAATTTTTCAAGGTTTGTTGAAAAAAGGTATAGTATTTCTAGGGCTATGGAGTCAACCCCTGAAAACAAAGAAAACAATGTGTGGTAGATAGAACTCATCAGAGGAACAAAGGCTAAATAAGGTGATGAACTTCAATGTTTAGTTTGATCATGTAGGGTGAAAGAAGAAAAGAAACACATAACAGAATCAGAGCATCACAAATGATGAATTTTGACCTTAGTTAAGAAGATAGACAAAATTTAAATCAGTTAAGTCTAGAGCACCATTAAATGAATTCTGGACTTCTAATTTACCAATTTAAAGAGAAGAAAAGTGCAAATGAAAATAAGTACACAAGGAACACATACAAAGAAGAGTAAAATCTTCATATCACCACCATTAGAATATTTTTCATAAGGAATCCAAGACTTCTGCATTTGTATTTCTTTAGATTCGGAAACTTGTCGAGCTACTATCTCCTAGAGTTATGGATCTGGTTGTTCTCAAAGAGAACAACAACCTCTATAAAATTTACAAAAAACAAGAAAGTTGATTTGTCAATCATAACCTAACCGAAATGTCATTTACAATCATAAATTCTTGAGAAAAATTCAACCATATGGTTGTGATGAGTCATCATGTGTATCGTTGGAAAACACTATCACCTTTGCACATTGAATTCTGGTTTGTGTTGCGCAAATGTTGGTTGTGGTATTTGTGCATCAATTTCACATTGCGGATCTTCATGTTGAGGTTTCTCACTCGAATACAGTTGGAAGAAAAGGCTGGGATCATTCAATTTGTATGTATATTCTTTATCGAATCTCACGTATAGTCGTGAGGACCTGTTTTTATTTCTTAATGACAAGTTTTGTCTCTTTAAACTTCTCACCTATCTCAACAAAGCTCCATTCCTCTTCAATTTTGATTGAGCAACAGAGATGTTGCACATGCATCGTTTATATCTGGTTTGCATTTCTTGTAACGTTCATGATCTCTTCCTCTGATATTCTTTTTCCCTCTCTAAGCTTAATGATCTCATATTGAGGTTCTCTTAGCTACTTTTTCAACCATTTTATATTATTTTCTCCTCTTGTTGGTGAGGTAGGAGATCTTCGACCTGATTTACTCTGTGGTGCTTGTGCTTCAAGAATTCTTTATGTTAGCTTCCTCTTCAATTATCTGTTTTCCTGATAGAATTGGGCTATAACATGTTGAGATTTCTTGAGTTGTTATTTCACTTCCTTGATATCTGCATATTCCTCACCTGGTTCCACTTGTTTTTCATCAATCTCTTGGGCTACACATTCAACAAACTTTGTTTCAATTGTGGGTATGGGAAATCTCCTGGTAGAGGACCTGGTGCACGGTTTACTGGGAGTTTGTGTCTCCTCAGTTTCATCAGTGAATCTTAATTTGCTTGTTTTCTTCGAGGTTGGCTGACTGAGTGATGAATTCTCAATTTCTTTTCCTTTTCTCCTTTCAACAACACCTCCTCCTTTTACCCTTGAACTATGAAATGTTGATTTCTTAGCAGATAAGAGAGTATCTCCTTTAGGGTCTAGGGAAATGCTTGTTGAAATAAAGAAGGAATCCGAATCCCTATTTAACTTTCCAAGCTCCTCAACCACCAACAACTTTATCAAGGAAAAATGGAATATGCTACTCTCTGGTTGGTCAGCTTTGGCTTGGACATTGTCTGCCAGTTTTCCCAGGCTTCTACATAGGAAGAAAGGTAAGTTTAAAGGACTTATCCCTATGAAATACATTAGGAGCCTAATGTGGTATTGATGTACCTTTTCAAATCTACCCTCATAAGTAAAGTACTTTTGGATTATCCTCAGAAGTTTCTCAAAAGGTTCCAAACAATATTCACTAGGAATGTTGGCTCCAATCTTCCAATTTCTATATTTAGGTTTGAGAAAATAAATAAAACATGAAGTATCTAATGGCATGCTTTTAAACCATTTTTCTCCTTGCATAGGAATATCCATCGCTATAACACCCCCGACCACCCATGCCAGGGCATGCTACTCCAGAAAACGTTTTCATTCTCTACTCAACATATTGTAACATACCCAACATCCAACTGAGCTATGCCGCATAAATTTTTGGAAATCCATGCAATTAAAAACATATACACGGAACATTCTTGTGGAATTTTATATATAAAATGTAAACATACACATACATTATGTGAATGCATGGATTCATAGTGAAATAACACTAAACATATACATGAAATACCCATAAACACAAAGACAGTTATAACCATACATAGGATAAACCCATAAAAATAAACACGTAAATAATAATGCAGCATGTAAATTTATCATACAATTGACACATATCATGGTAATAATATCACCAACTGTGTGTAGACTTTCCATGAACCTACTAGCCTTAGACCACACTACTCATCACTCTCAGCAGTGGGTCACCCTTGAGCTGGGACTAAACTCCACCCTGGTAAAGGGATTCCTAATCAGGCTGACTATCTCAGACAACAGGAAAGACTCTATCACAGGTGCCAACTCAAACTAACAGTTTACAGTCCCTCATTCTCCACATGCTTGTCCCACCCCAGGAAGTGTGCCCCTTCTCTGCTCAACATTCCTTCAGCTGCCCCACTTCCTTTTTGGGCTTCAACAATAGGACGGAAAAGAAGTCTCAGAGCCCTATAGCTACAGTTTAGCACCTTCAGAAAATCAATTCCCAACAATTCTCCCACCCAGAGATATTTCTCACGGGCCTGACAACCCGCCTCTTCAATATCCCACAGATCCGACAACCCACTTCTTCAGTCCAAATCCCAATCTAACCAGCTACACCAACCAGTATGGCTATGGATACAGGTTCAGATACAATGACAGGATAGTATGGAGGATAGATAACTGCGTGAGTGAAAGATCATGGCATGGATAAATGGATGATTGCATGATGGAAGGAATCCTAGAAAATGAACGAAATCCAAAAAGTATGTATGCATGTCCCCAACTTGACACTTGTCATGTTGGGAGCTACTTTGGCCCACTTGTCCCCAACTTTGGAACTTAGGGTAAAATAGTTATCCATACTTTATACTTAAGAAATATTAATATAATATTCCTTTTTGGCTTAAGCTCCCTAGATTAGCCCCTTTTTTCTTAACTTTTACCCCCCCCCCCNTTCCCTAACTAGTGGAGTTTAGTCTCCCATACTCTTTTATCATGGTCGGTATGCACGCAACGATGTATTTTATATTAATGATGAGACATATATAAAAAAAAAGGCTCACTAGCCTTTAACATCTAGGCTCTCCGGTCTTATCATCACAAACCTGGCTCACCAGCCTATAAAACACAACATATACACAAAGGCTCACTAGCCTCAAAATCATGCACACTTAAGTTGTTGCACGTGGTATCCAGCTTAAGTATATTTGAATTTACATTAAAATTGGGTTTGGCCTAGGGGTATTACAATCGTAGCTGATATGGTTTCCTCTAACACTTGGAAAGTGATCCCTGCAATAGTTGCGCTGACACCATTAAAGTTAAGAGAAAACTATTTGGTTAGCTGTGCATTATACCCTTGAACCTTTTCAAAAAATATTATGCATCTTCCTTGCTCAAAGGAAACTGTGATCATCGAGTCTACATTTACTAACTTTAAATTATGTGGCTCAAACCTCATGACTTTCTTGCTTCTTGAATTCTTTATTTTTCATTGAGGAGTTGCCATGATGCTGATATATGTCAATTGAAGGTGTGCAACAATAGATTGTAATAGCCTCTGTGCAGCGAAAAAGGGCACAATATCCTATGACAACAAACTAGAAAAATAACCTCTACGCAGCGAATGATAATAATGACTTTTGCATGGTGCGTAGGAAAAGGTAGCAGCAGTAAACTCCACACAGCAAAAAAATCAGTAGCAGGAAACTCGACGCAACTGAAAACTCGGTGCAGAAATAAATAGGAACGAAAAACTTCGACATAGCGAAAAACTCAACACATAAATAAACAACAATGGAAAACTTCAGTGCAGCGGAAAACTCGATGCTGAAATAAACAACAATGGAAAAATTGGTGCATGAGTAGGTAGTAATAATTTAGCTCAAAAGAAAGAAAGTTGATTGTGTGAAAAACAAACTCATTCCAAAAGCTAATTTGCAATGGGCTCCAAGAAAATATCTTGAACAATGATTGAAAGCAATGGAGGATACAGAACAAAAACAGAGTGGTAGATTTACGTAGTGACTCACAGCACACAATATTTACATAGCAGAGGGCTTCAGATCTTATTGGAAAGGCTATGGACGACGCACAAGTCTTGAAGGTGATGGAGAAAAAAGAAAGGTGGCCAATATTTATGCTCGAATGGATAAGGAACAAAATTATGAAAAGAGACAAAATATCCATAGCGACAAGTTGTTTTAAGGCAAGTTAAATATTTGTGCAACAAACTTGTGCAACGGGTACACCTATGAAGTTTGCAGTGGTACAAATGATATGGAGTGCCATAATTGTTCCCTTTTCTAACCTCATGATTAGGTAATGACAAACCATAATATCTTTTGACATGACATTCATCCTAACCACTTGATTCGACCTTGGTACATAATTTCCCACTTTTCAGCATGACTCGAGACTTAGGAAAGTAAACCTTTACAACTTAAACATGACGAAACTTACACTATTGAATGTATTGCCTTTGTGGTAGTGTGTTATGAAAAGGAAAATACACCCTTTAAACCAACTTATGGCTAAACCCCTTTCTTGACATTTCAAGCCATTATTTATTTGGTCACTGACCTCATAAACTTTGATGCACTAACTATGACTCATCTAAGAATGTCTTGATTTTTCCCAAGATCATGGCATGACTTTTGAAAACAATTTGGACAAACCTCTTACTCTAGCTACAAAAATCATGGTGCTAACAATGTTCACAGAAGCAAGACCAAGAATCACCTTTGACCTGGAACTCTAACCGTGATGGCCATGTTGTAGCAAATGAGGTAGAAATCTTACTTGCATTTGGAACCTATGTTAGTAGAAGCTTGAGGGAAGTCAATAAAAGAGATAATAGAGGAGTAGGTGTTAAATCAAACCACATACAGTAGGATCATAATGCGCTTAAACTCCATATAGACAATAGAACAATAAAAAATCAACAAGGACTCAAAGGCAATGGAAAGAATAAGCCTAATCATGTCACCCATTAAATTTGTTGCTAAGAAATACAAGGGGAGGCCCTCTCTTTATAGAAAACTAAGAGGAATCCAACATTTAATAAGGTTAGTTAGCAGGTATATTGACTGATCATTTAGTGATTTATCCAAGTTAACTTATAACCATGTGTGTACATGGGCTACCAGGAAGGGGGCATGCCTTCCTTCACCAATTCAGAATGAGGATGAAAGTTCTATAACAAATATTTAGTATATTTATCTTCTTTTAAATTTTTCTATTATAATGGTTAAAAAAGAATAGCCTCGGCTTTTCCTATTGTAATACTTAGTAATTTTCTTTCAATTTATCTTTTTCTAGTGTAACCATGAGAAGGATTTCCTATAAAAGGCGCTCCTGTCTCACTCAATGAATAAGAAATTATCATTATTTGTTCTTCATTGTGTATTGAGTTTATGGAGTCCAATTTTCATATATGCATGAAAATCAATTGGTATCAGAGTAGTTCGCTCCTCTACCTGATCTGATATTCCTTTCACTTTTTTTTCCCTTTCAACATTTTTGGTTTCAGTTTCATTTTTGCAGCCCTCAGAACCACTTCTTCCTAGCTTCCACAACAACACAATACTTCTTTTGTAGCACCCGCCATGTTGCTCCAGAGGTTCCTCTTCACTAGTTCACAAGGGTTCTCTTTCTCTTTGGGGCAGTGAGGTGTCTCCACCCTCCTCATATACGAGGCATAACATTTAGCATCTAGGTTCCTCCACCCTCTCAGTTTCAGTCGCACTCACTGGGAAGCTAGGTGTCTCCACCCTCTCAGTCTTTGCAACATCGACAATACTTTCTACTCCAGAATCATTACATCTTCTGAGAAGCAATGGCATTTTTCACTCCATCCAAAATGATCTCAAACTTAAAACCAAGAGGTAGAAAGTGGGGACGCTTTCTGGTTAAACCGGGAGGAATTGGGCTACCAGGAAGGGGGAATTCCTTCCTTCGCCAACTCGGGATGAGGATGAAATTTCTATAAAAAAAATTAGTATATTTATCTTGTTTTAATTTTTTCTATTATAATGTTTAATAAAGAAAAGCCTCATATTTTCCTATTGTTATACTTAGTAGTTTTCTTTCACTTCATCTTTTTCTAGTGTAACCATGATAAGGCTTTCCTATAAAATGTGCTCCTCTCTCTCTCAATGAATAATAAATGACCATTATTTGTTCTTCATTGTGTATTAATTTTATGGAGTCTTATTTTTATATATGCATGCAGATCAGTACACTGACACCCCCCATTAAGTAAAACTTAGGGAAGCATAAAAAGGGAGGCTAAATCTAAAATATGGGTCTCAACTACTAGGACATGATAGGTCCCCATGTAAAAAATGCATATAACAATAGACAAAAAAGGAAGGCAGACTGAGACTACCCCCCACCCCCCATGATATGTCCATCTTCATACTCCAAGCAAGGTATGAACCTGGACATATTAATTCGTTGTCAAGGGTTTGGTGAAGATGTTAACAACGTGCAACTAAGAGTGACAATACTACAAATCAATAGTCCTATCATGAATCAATTTTTGGATGTAATGCATGTATAATTATATATTCGTGTTGCATTGATACTCTATTGTCTCCCTAGAAATATGGATAACACTCTAACTATCACACCAAATTAGAGTAGCTTACACCTACTAAAAACTAAACTGGGACAAAATATTTTGAATCCAAATAGACATGGTGATAGAATTAACAACACCTTGGTACTTTTATTTTGAAGAAGAAAGGGTGATGGTATCTTGCTTCTTGATGGACCAAACAATGGGACTAGAGCGAAGATGTAAGACATATCTAAAGGTGGACTTCTGGTCATCAAGATCATGAGCCTAACAAGATTTAGTATAACCCACTAAATTTCCCTTACCATTGGAAGAATACTAATTACCACATGCGTGTGTCCCTATAATGTAGCAAATAAATCTCTTTGTGGCTTTCCAATGAATCTCATGTGGTTCCTGCATGAACTGGGAAACCAACGCAACTTCATAGGAGATATCAAGACGAATATGAGTCAAGTACAAGAGGATACCAACAAGCCAATGGAAAGTAGAATCAGCCAAAGGAGTGGCCAACACTTGGATAACAACTTGACTCCTAACAAAATGGCATGGGTGAAAATTTACAATCTAACATGTGAAATCTTCTTAAGAGATATGAGGCATGGGTTGAGAGAGACATATCTCATATGCAGATTATGTGATCTATAATCCAAGAAACTAGTGAACAATACCTAAGTATATCATTTAAAATCGTTGATGAAGAGTTTGTTTCACATGATCAATAGGTAGGTGAACTCCTAGTGAGAATGTGATCATCCACACAGAGAACAAGGTGGAGAAATTCATCATCTTGCTACAAAATATAGACATTTGAATCAAAGTGGAAGGAGAAAATACTAAAGAGAAAATAAAACAATCCATCTTCCAATACCAAGCACTAGGGGCTTGTTTGAGACAGTAGAAGGAATTTTTAAGTTTTCACACAAGTGAAGAGTCCTGGATAAAAATAGGACAATGCTCCATGTATATATCTTCCTATAAATATCCATGAATAAATACACCTTAAAAATACATTTAGAGATAATAAGGTGAGTATAATTCATTTTAGCCACAGGTGAAAAGGTTTTAGGATAGTCAATGCCCTTAACCTGAGAAAACAAATTAGCAAGTAATCGAGCCTTATACTTTTCTATGGTACAGTTTTCCACATACTTAGTTCAATATGCCCATACTTAGATTAGATATATCCACTTACACCAACCTAATTTTCTACCTTTTCAAGAGGGACCAAGTCCTAAGTGTTATTTTTCAACAAGGAATGACACTCATCTTCTATGGTTGTGTCCCACTCCACAATACCATGGTCCTTATGAAAATCCTTTGGATTTAAAGTAGTAGCCACAAATACTCAAGGAGTCCTTTAAATGAAGGACCTGGTTCTTCTTTGACTCCACTTAGGAAGTGGTGGACAAATTTTATCGTGTTTTCCTTTGAGAGCGTTATCATTAACAGAAGAAGTCAACGCAAAAGAAGGAAAATCATGGGAAGATGCAAGATGTCAAGGAGGATTCTCAATAAATCAAACACTCATGTAGATGATCAACTCGTGTTATTTGGGATGAATCAATATATACCCTTTAACATCTTTCTGGTAGCTAATAAAGATGCAAGTATTACTTTGTGTGTGCATTGTATTGTGCTTTTATTTGGGGATGTGGACCCAAAAATTACACCCAAAGACTATAATATTTCCAATAGAATGTTTCCATCCATTCCAAGCTTCTTCTAGGGTCACCCCTTGGACAACTTTGTGAGGTGTGCAATTTGAATATAGTTGGAACAATTGATAGCTTTATCCCAAAACTGTGGGATAAGACCTCTAGAATGGATAATGAAATTTTCCATCTCCTTCAAGGTACAACTTCCTTTCAACAACATCATTTCATTATGGAAATTAGGGAACATTATGTTGTAGTTAAATACTTTCAATGGCACAATAGTCTTCAAATATATGGTTGACGTATTCACCACCATTATCTGTTTCCAAACATTTGATAGACTTTCTAGATTGATTTTCAACTAAGGATTTGAACATAATAAAAATGTCAAAAGCCTCACATTTTTTCTTTAGAAAGTAGACCTAAGTTCACTTGGAGTAGTTAACAATGAACATAACCAAATAGTGGGCCTTTTCAAAATCCAAGGTAGGAAAAGAGTGTGAAATATTACTGTGAACACATTGAATAACTTCAAAAGATATCGAATATTTTCCTTTATCAAAAGTATCTTGAGGATTCTTTCCAATAACACACCCAATACAAAAACCATAAAAAATGAGATAGGAAAAATATCAATGAACATATTTCTCTAACTTAGTTATTGAAGATAGCGATAGATTAAGTGACCAAATTGCTCAAGCCATAATTTACTTAACTCATGTGAGTGAACGAGTAATACATAAGTAGGGGACTCTAACATAGAATGATAAAATGAGTACAAGTATGAATGATGATCCACTTTCCCTCATAAAGTCTCCACTCAATGAAATTGTGATATGTCACATTTGTTCATGGTATATTAAAGAATACCCCTAATTTCACTAGATATTGATAAATACCTCTCCAAATCCTTTTGCTTAACCCCCCTCCAAACACATTTTCCAAATAAATAAATAAACCTATTTTTGTTTATAGATATCCATTATTTTTACCAAATACCCCTTTTTATACCCCCCAATACCTATAACACCCCCCCCACCCATACCTACAATATATTGACTTTGTTTTATAACTAAAAAACCCTCTTTATGAATGATCTGGGAATTTTTGTGAGATCTTTCTCTACAGAATTTATGCGATGAGGATCTTTCATGTGAACAGGGGTAGGTAATCATTAAGCATTGCATATGAACGTGAGTGAATTTTCATAATTATGTGCATATGTGTAATTAAAACTCTACTTAATCAAGCGAGAATGAAAACAAAACTCACACATATAACTTGACACTGATGTGTTAACTGAGTTCACCAGAATTTTCTGGCTACATCTCCTGATCCACTTGGAATACAAATCACTTTATTATCCTTCCTTTAGTAAGGGATGAAACCTTCTCACAAAATGTTTTACATTCTCCTTACAAGGATGAAACCCAAAGCAACCTTCTCTTACACAAAGAAATTACTTTCTCACATAAATGACATTTATTCAGACACTAGAAGGACTACATTCCTCTCAATGCTAATCTCTCTCAAAGGAGCCTCCCCTTCCATAATTCTTACATAAGGAATTTATATAGTTTCCCTCTCTCCATAGTTCAAGGAGAAAAGATCCACAATTTTAGGATCTAATAATAACTCAAGGAAAAAAATGAGAAAGCATCTTAACTAGCCTTAACTTCCCCTTAAGACTAGGAAACCACTTGTGATAAAGTGAGGAAGAATCCCAAACCAACTCATGAGACTCCCAACTTCCTCTTAAAATTAGGAAACTAATTTGTTAGGTGGGTTCTCACACAAAAATATTTTTCCCTTAAAACTAGGAAACTAATTTGTGAGGTCGATCCTCACACTTAATTTTAATTTCCTTTTTACAAATTCAATGAAAAATACATGAGAACATTATGCTAAAAAATATTAATCATTTTTACAATATGAAGCATTAAACATTCCTTTTAAAATTTGTCACCTATCATCAATTATCATTTTACTAATATTCTCCATGGTATGAAAAACAATGAATCCTTGGGTGGATATCTTCCTCGATCATACCTCCCCAAAAAAAGCACGTTTGGTGCTCCAAAAGTATAGAGAGAAATCGTGACTTGAATCACTGCAGCCAACTTCTAGGAAGAGTTTTACACTCCATGATGAACTTCCCCACTGCTTGATCTACATAAAAAATGTCTCTGACAAGCCACACCCTTCTTCTCCTTCACCTTTGTACCTCAGAATGAGGATGTTAATGCCGACACTTGCATCAATGGAAAGCAGTAGTTGATTCCTTGATATGCATGCAACAAATTTCTCTGAAAGGCCACATCCTTCTTCTCCATCACCTTTGTACTTCATAATGAGGATTCCAATGCCAACACTTGCATCAATGCAAATTTGTAGTTGATTCCTTTATCTGCATAGAAAATTTCTCTTAAAGGTTGCAACCTTCTTTTCCTTCACCTTTGTACTTTGGAATGAGGTGTCGATGCCAACACTTGCATCAATGAAAATATGTAGCTGAAAATACATCAATTGCAACTTTTTAAATCAATACCACACTTTCCAATAGTTTATAAAACACTCATGGAAAAATTTACAATGATTTTCAAGATAGGCCTTAGGAAAAATAATGCCTCTCACTCAATAGTGTATATAAGACCCATTGCAATGTTGTCAAAACAAGCCTAGGAAAAACAATGTTTGTCACTCAATAATGGCTACAAGACCTATTACAATGTTTCCAAAACATTCCTTAGACAAATAATTCCTCTCACTCAACAATGGCTACAACACCCATTACAATGTTTCCAACAAGGCTTAGGCACAGAATAAATTCCTTCACACTCATCATCACTGAAGAGTGGCTACTCACAACCTTTTACATCAATTTCAAGGCAACATTAGCATTAAGGAAAATACTCCCAAATGTGCATTAGTGGTAAATTCTATGGTTTTTAAACCCCCCATTACAAACATGTGAAACATAATAAATAAGGAAAATTCCATCATCATCACACTCATCTCAAAATTCTGAGACTTTTGGCTATAAACATGACTACTTTCTATCAAAGTGTCAAAATGGCCTCT
>SNQJ01S0025651.1:147393-167715 GCA_010110895.2 Picea sitchensis
AGGATCTAATAACAACTCAAGAACAAAAATGAGAAAGCATCTCAACCAACCTTAACTTCCCCTTGAGACTAGGAAACCACTTGTGATAGAAGAATCTCAAACCAACTCATGCCTCTTAAAATTAGGAAACTAATTTGTGGGGTGGATTCCCACACAAAACTAATGTACCCTTAAAACTAGGAAATTAATTTGTGAAGTGGATTTTCACACTTAATTTTAATTTCCTTTTTACAAATTAAATGAAAAATACATGAGAACATTATGTTAAAAATTATTAATCATTTTTACAATATGAAGCATTAAACATTCATTTTAAACTTTATCACCTATCATCAATTATCATTTTACTGATCTTCTCCATGGTGTGCAAAGTAATGAATCCTTGTGTGGAGATCCTACCTAATCAATGAAAGAATGTGATATTATATAGGTCAATAAGGTGAAACCCTCGTTCTTTCCCTATGGAAACAATTTGTCAAAGATTATCAATTTTACAAACAACACAAAATCAAGAGTAAACAAGATTGTCTTCCTTAAACCAGAATTTGCAATCTCATAAATTGAGTGAAAATTAGTTGAAAAATTGGGAATATATAGAATATTGTTGATTATTCAATATGTCATCTCAATGGAACCTTTCCCTTGAACATCCAAAGGTGAAGAGTTTCTCATAAAAATATGGTCTATATTGCATGAATTAATTCAAGGAAAGAAATTTTTATGTGTATCCATGTGACGAGTTGCTCCATAATCATTTAGGTGAGGAGAAACTTGCATTAGAAAAGACATCTTTAACATTTCATGTATCATTGTTAGAGCAAGATGGATTGACATTTAAATTGTTTTTCTTCATTTTTGAAGACAAGACATCCAATTTCTAGGAGCAAGGATATTTTGAATGACATTGATTTCCACAAAAAGTACATTTAAGAGGACTTTTCACGCCTTTAAAATCTTGCTTGCGTGATGGATTTGAAGAGTTGCACTCCTTTGTACTTTGTGTTGGTTTCCTTTTAGATGGCTTTTTATATTTCATCTTTGAATTGGAAGATGAGTTAACTACAACAACACGAGACTTAGAATTTTTGGAGCAAAGAGCACCCATTTGGATTAGTTTATCATTATCATGAGCAAGTTGTTCAACAAAATCATCAAAAGTAGGAATTACAAATACCTAACCCAAGACATCTTGAGTTGAATAAAATGGGGAAACGAATATTGAGTAGGACTCACCTAACACAAAGAGCACCATCAAAATCAGTTGTTCATGATTTTCTCAATATTACAATCTTTTAATTGAAGCCAAAGAGATTTGAACCTGGAAATGAAATCTTGAATAGTATCAAAATTATTGGGATTGAGACTAATTAATTCATTTTCCAATTGATGACCACGAATCTCATCCATTTTACCAAATAGTTGTTGAAGTTCCTCTCATGCTCCATGAGGTGTACCTATGCCTTAAAGATGAAACAATAGTTCTAATGAAAGAGGAAGACATATTAAACCTAGTGCTTTATGACATCGTTTATTCCATTTAGATTTAAACATTTTATGTGGGTTTTTTTTTTAATTGATAGTGACCCTATATAGACCCTTACTCCACAATAAAACAACCATTGCACAAAAAAGACAAAGTACTAAATCGACCTTCTAAAAGTGACTCTCCCCCCAAAGAAAAAACTTTATTACGAATGCAATTTATAATATTGCAACTTATAAATCAACAAACCACTCTTTTACACATACGTATTCACACCCCTGTTTTACACATACATATTCATAAACCACTCTTTTACACATATGTATTCACACCCATATTTTACACATACATATTCATAAACCACTCTTTTACACATACATATTGACGAACCACTCTTTTACACATACATGTTCACACATACGATGGGAAGGACGGTCTAGATGGTCTCGAGGGCCATCAAAGAAAATCGGTGTTGTCTAATTGTTCTACGTTGTTTCTCTTTTCATTGGAAAACGACGACATAAATCTACACGAAATCACAATTTTATGTTCTTTAAATTGCATTTTTGAATGTAGAAATGGATTCAACTTGTTGAAAAACCCATGGGACACTCGAACTATACATAGTTAACCACTCAAATATGCATATCCAATAATTTCTCACCAGATTTTAGGCAAATAGCACCAAAAACTATTCCTGGAAAAAGGAAAGAACCTAGAACAATTAAACTACGTGAAGCAAATTGACAAACCATGTGCATTACATGTCATGTCTTTTATAATATAATAATGTAATATAATAAACAAATATATATATTATAATAATCTAATTTTAAGATCACAATCATATTACATTGGTGTATAAAAGTACTTTATTTATAGGACAAAGGACAAAAAATCTCTCAAATAAAAACTTTCATTGCTAATCCTAGTATCAAATACACACTTTTACATCATTAAAACTTAAAAAAAAAAAATCAAATAAATATAATTCTTCATCTCAAGTGTCTTTTTTACTCAACCCCTCTAGCCAAATTTAGATGGATCATTTTTATTGAAAAAAAACATTAAATGAACCTAACCTATAAAGGAGGAGGCAGATTAAATTAAGAGTGCACTCATCATTTTATGCTTTGTGTGTTTCCTTTCATTGCAAACTTAGCAATTTAGGTATGGAAAGAATGATATGTATTCCATGGTAGGGAAAGAACGATATATATTCCATGTTTAAATGGTTTTTCCATATGGAATATTATCCGGCTTTTCCGTATGAAGATGGGGACATAACGATAAAATATAGAAATAGAAATTATGGATATTTACCTTTGTTTTCTCTCTCAATTGTCTTTTTAATACTTGTATTGTAATTCTAGTAGCTCTTTCTAGATAGATTTTTCTATTAAGTTTGGGAGAAGGGGTTTCGATAATGACGTGGATAAAACCAGAACGTTTTTTTGTACATCCTTGTCTCTATATATTTTTGCTTTGCAACCTTTATTCCATCCTATGAAGTAGGCCTACTTTAGATACCATTTCACTATCCTTCATTTAGGTCCCCTTACACATGGGGAAACAATTAGTGTTAAGGCATCTTCTAAATATTATTCAAGGCCATACGGCTCAACAAAAATCCTATGGTGATTATCAAAAGTGTGATGTAAGTAATTTTGATTAGTTTTTGGGTGTTTGGTTGGTAATGGAGTATTATTTGTGATTTTATCACTACTTGATTGAGACACTCAATGCTTAGTTGGAAATATATAAAAAAAAAATTCAAATTTGAAGTCATCTCTATTATCCGAATCTAATAAGGTTATAAATAAACCTTAAAACTTAATTTTGGTCATTTTATACTTTCTATTCATATGGTTCAAGAAGGAAGTTGTTTTATAAGTATAGATCTATTAAAAAGAGGCTTAGGATGGCAATGAAAATAATCCTTGTTATAATTAACATTTGAGTCATGAGTTGGTTGGTGGCATTGTGTAAATAACAATTCTTGCTATCATCACTGACTCTGAAACAAAACAAAAGATTGTGGGTTCAAAACCTTCAAGGTCTTCCCAATGAGTTTCTAATGTTGTCCTTGAAAACTACTCAAAACATTTTGGAGCCACTTATGTCTATGGAAAATTTCTTACCTTACTTTTACCTTTTGGTAAAAGGCCTTTAGAGAAGTAAGAATGTGGTCATTAGAAAGGTTAACAATAATCTTTTTATTAGACCTCCATACTCATATATGCGTTGTCCTTTTCTCTAAATCCATTACCACTTATTATGCCTTCTAAGTAAGTTTTTTTATTGACGTGGACCTATGAATACATTATGTGGAAACTATGCATGACTTGATACAACGTTTTCTATTGGGTATTTGTGTTAGCATGATACTAGAAGAGTATCATTCATCAAGCCTTTGTAAACCTACATATATTGCAGATTTCCGTTTTTTATGATGATAACTAAAGAGATCAATCGAGATGGTCGTGTTGAATATCAAAGTGGGGGTCGGGGTGGCTTTAGCTCCTCCTATTTATTAAAATGATTTATGGGGAAACAACCCTCAAAATATTTAGGTTTTTTTTTGGTTTTTTTTGTTTTTTTCCAAGTAATGGTTTATCAACTCATTGTAATCTAATCTCAATTAAGGGATTACGGTTGTAATTTAATTTGAGTTAAGAGATTAAGGTTTAGATGTTGCAAAATACCTAAATATTGTATTATAAATGATCAAGTGAGAACAATCGAGTAGATAGAGGTGCAACTCTAAGTTAGGATAGTTTCTCCAATTAAGGGTTTTGAGGGTAAATCTCTATGTATTGTATGTGTTTCATTGTTGTTCTTTCTATTTTTCTTAAGAATCTATATGCATTGCTTTACTTTCATATGTTTAAAACTTACATTTGGTATTAGAGAAATATTATTGGATTTAGGGTTACAATTTTATTACTAAGGTTTATCTCATTCTTGATAGAGAAAGTTTATCTTGGGCATGTAATAAACTTGGTTTCAGTCGTGCTTTGTTGTAATGATTCTTGTGTGGAAGGGAATGTTGAGCAGTTCTACAACAGAGATTGAGAAAATTAACACCTAGAGAATTGAGATATGGAAGCTAAATATGGAATATTTTCTTGTAGGTAAAGAACCATGGATTGCTCTAAATCCTAGTATTTTACCTATAGGTATGACGATGGTAAATTGGATGAAGTTAGATGGAAGGGAAAGAGTACAATCCAGTTATGCCTTTCAAATTTAGTGCTATTGTATGTCCTAGAAGAAGCTACAACTAAGACATTATGGGATAAGTTAAGGACTTTATGTTAGTATAAGTCCCCGATAAATAAACGTTTCCTTCAAAATAAGTTATACCTTCTTAGGATGAATGACGCAGAATCCATGATAGAGAATCCCAATGCCTTTAACACAATGATGATTTAATTGGTGTCTGTCCATTTTAAAATTTCCGATGAAGATAAGTGCATTAGTCTATTATGTTCTTTGCTAGATTCATGGGATAGCCTAATTGTATCTATTGCAAGTAATATAACCACATTGAATCTTGATGATGTGGTTGTGTCCTCATTATCGAAATACATGAGGTGGAAAACCATGGATCATTAGAACATGAATGTTTGATTTATGAGAGGTCACCTTGTAGAGAGAAATAAAAGTAAATCTTTGAGGGGAAGATATAAACCTAGAGGTAGATATTGTTGATATTATGGTAGTTGCGGGAGGTATAAACCTCCATGTGTTACCTTTGGCTAGAATAGAATATTCTAGAAGCAAGAGAAACCCTAATCAGATGTGTAAAAACCCTAGAATAAAAGTCAGATCAGTAAAATAATTAATATTAAAGTAATAGCCTATAAAAGGACAAGTCAGCCCAGACAGGTGACAAGAACCACTATAAATAGAGGGTGCTTTGGCTCATTTTTACTCAACCACCTCACTCACTCTCTCAAGTATGACATAAGTTTGGAGATGCAGAAACAAGGATGAAAGGTGGATCTTATGGGGTGGTTCTTGGTCTCTCTTTCTGGCATTATCTAGCCTAACATATGCACCCTACCTCTTAGTATCTCTTGGTGGTATTCTTGATGACATTCTTGGTGGTATTCTGATATTCTTGGTGGTATTCTTTGTAACTGTAACTACAACTACTGTAGTTGAGTAGTGTTATTGTTCTATTGTTTTTGGGACTTTCTGTTTGGTGAGTTATCTTTGGAGAAATATGCGCTCTTTTTGTTATCTGCTGGTTCTAGTGTTTCTTCTGGAATCATTCTATCTAGCAAAGGTTATGGTGCTCGGGGGTGGCTATGTGCTTATGGTTGGGTGACAATATTGTGATATTGTTTATGGTAAAATCATCACATCAAATATTTTAATAGGTTATGGGACCACACTACCTTTAGAGCAACCTAACCACTAGAAGGTAGAGCAGGAGTTCTTTGTCAATCTCGTTGTAGCACGAGTAATAGCTGCAACCAGGGTTTTTGATTTTGCAACTGCAACAAACCCTGATCCAACTCTTTGGGCACCTTAAGTGAAGCGTTGGACATAATTTCTAGATGTTCTAGTGCACCCTATCCTAGCACAACCTCTCTTTCCCTCAGCCAGCAAAAACATCAAGTTTGAGTCTTTGGTCAAAGTCAAAGTCAAAGGTTGACTTTTGGTCAAAATTGATTTTTTGGTCAAAGTTCAAATTTCATGGTTTCTAGCTTGTTCTAATCATTGAACCTTTTCTATTCATTTTCTAATCTCTTCTTGTCTAGATGGTGTCTACTTTCATATTAGAAGATAAGCTAAGTGATGCTTCAAATTTCAAAGGTATGCACTTGTATATGCTTTTCATGTTATATCATCCAGCAAAGCATGAGTCTATTTTGCAGGGATTGCACAAGAGACCTTGTCCAAGCAGTGATATTGGATTCAGTACATTCATAGGAATAAGAAGTTGAGGCTCGAGGTTCCATTTTTTATTGATCAAATTGTTAAGTTTCAATTTTCACATATCAAGTTTGATCGTTGCTATAGTAGAAGTAAACACTATAGTTTTGAAAATAATCTTTGAAGGGTTCTATTATTGTTAGGTATACTTGGTTGGATGAAAGCACTATTGATATAGATTCCTATTGTACTTGTTTGTAAAATTAACTAACTTCTCCTTTAGGACATATCTATTATTTTTCTCTCGAGAAGGTCACCTTGGTAACTCTATGATGACTACCATCCTTGTTACCATAGATATGTTCTTATGAAAATTCTATTGGAAATAATTTTTCTCTTGTTGTTCTTGTTCCTGGAAGGTCACAGCTGATAGCTCTAAGAAGGATTTATAGTGACAGTTGGAAACATAGAGCAGATGACTCCATCAAGTGGTGGGGAAGGTGATCTCACCAAGTACCAATTCTAATGGAAGCATGGAAAGAAAAATGAGTTTTGGACATCATTCACTCAAATATTTGTGTACCAATGTCTAAGCGGAATATAAAGATATTAAGGTTTGATAATGGAGGAGAATACACCTCCAAGAAGCTCGTTTCCTTTTGTAAAGTAGTCAGGATTAGGAGGGAGATAATTGTCCAACGCAATACTCAACAGAATGTTGTGGCAGAAAGAAAGAATTGTTCCATTAAAGAATCTATTGAGAAAATGATGAATGGCCATAATCTATCCATGTTTCTATGGGGAGAAGCAGCTATGGTAGCCATATATATTCATAATAGAAGTCTTGTCAATGAAGAACCTTCCACCATTGAAGAACTAGTTAAGAAGAAAGATTGGAAGGAAATTATGATGGAAGAATATCAATCCATCATGATGTATGGGAAATTGTGCCTAGACCTGAAGGAAAGTCTATAAAGTATCGATAAATAAAAGGTAATATTCATGGCTCAAAGGTTATCCTAGTAGGAGGGAGAATACTATGATGAGATGTTTGCTCCAGTTTCCAAATATAACTTTATTAGAGCCATCATATCTCTTGCAACATCCATGAGTTGGAGTTTACATCAGATGGATGTAAAAACTATTTTTCTCAATGGAGTAATTGATTATACATAGAGAAACCTCAAGGTTTTGAGGTACACCTGAGAGGAACCCATGTATGTAGATTAAAGAAGGCCTTGTATGGACTCAAGCAAGCTCCAAGAGCTTGGTATGCAAGAATTGATAGTTACTTAATGAGACTTGGATTTTCCTAGAGTTATGCTGATCCAAACCTTTATTACACGGTTTTGAATGATGCATCTGTGATCCTACTACTATATGTTGATGATTTGTTTCTGATAGATGCAAAGCCTCTCATTATTCAGTGTAAGAAGGAGTTATGCTCTGAATTCGATATGAAGGATATTGGTCTCATGCATTATCAATTTGGACTATAAGTATGGGAGAAGCATGGTGAAATATTCCTAGGGCAAGGGAAGTATGTTGTAAAGATCCTTTAGAAGTTTGAGATGATGGATTGCAAATCCATGACAACTCTCATGGTGACAAATATGAGGAAGTTGAGAGACTATGATTCTGATCCAGTAGACTTGTCCCTATACCGGCAGTTGATTGTATCATTGATGCATTTGGTTAATACTCTGTCGAACATTTGTTTTGTTGTGAACACGTTGATCTAGTCCCAAATGGAACCTATACATGAGAATTGGATAGTTGCAAAGCACATTTTGATATATCTTCATGGGGCGCTAAACTATGGTTTGAGATATGCCTTAAACAAGGATGTACAACTGCATGGATTTACTAATCCAGATTGGGTAGGGAGTGCAGATGACAAACATAGTGCTTCTGGTATATGTTTCAATTTAGGCTCTAATATGATATCATGGGCTAGTAGTAAACATAAGTATGTTTCACTAAGTACTACATAAGAAGAGTATATTGTAGCTCCTATATGGAAGCAGTATGGCTCTGTAAGCTAGTTTCTGGACTATTTGATGAGGTGTTGGATTTGACTGTGATATATTGTGCTAATCAGAGTTGTGTGAAGATTTCATAGAACCCTGTGTTCCATGACAGGTTGAATCACATTAATAGAAAATATTATTTTATCCATGATAAAGTCCATAAGGGAGAAGTGATTCTCCTATAAATCTCCATCAATGAGAAGGCAACTGATATTTTGACAAAGCCTCTATCCAAGATAAAGTTTTCATACTTGAGGGAAAAGCTGAGACTTGTGCATATTTCTCCCTTCATTGAAAGGGAGGAGATGAATTCGTCAGTTGGGAAGGAGTGATGATATATGGCATCATGGATAGTTAGTGTGCTGGTGGAAAGACAGTCTCCCTATGGAGAATGGTCCAGGTTGACAAATTGTTGGTATGTACCATGCTAGTACAACTTAGATATGATGCTTCAACATCATGCTAGTACAACTTAGATATGATACATATGTCTTGAGATGCATCGTGCTAGTAGAACTTAGATATGATGTGTTGGCATCATGATAGTACATCTTAGAGACAATGCTTATGCATGAGTCACATCATGCTAGATATGATCATGCTAGTATATCTTAGATATGATGCAAATAATCATTCTAGTGCAACTTAGATATGATCATATAGCTTAGAGATGGTGCATATGACTGACATCATGGTAGTATAACTTAGATATGATGTAGAGCATCATGCTAGTACAAATTAGATATGATCATACAAATTAGAGATGATGTAGATGGTACTCCACATCATGCAAATACATCTTAGATATGATGCATTTGCATCATGCTAGTGCGGATTAGAGATGATACAGTGGAGATATTCAGCATCTGTTGGGACAATCATTCTTCTAGGACATATGTACATATTAGAAGAATGACCCCTGTATCACTCTATTGAGTGAGCGACTTATGTGATACACTCTGTTGAGTGCGCCAAGTCCAACACATGAATTATTCAACATCATTCCCAATTACTCATATGGAGTATGGACTTGAGATATTATGTAGATGATGATATGATTTGATGCCAGGAGATTGTTTTATTGCATGGTAATAGCTTGTTTTAGTGGAGACTATGTGTCTCTGGATAGTATCTATGTACTACTGTGGTGGATGTGTTCCATTGGTAGTGACTGTATGTCACTAGATAGTATTTGTGCACTCCTAGGAGTGGTTGTGTACCACTGGATAACAATTGTGTACTTCATGGATCGACGTTGTTGTGATCTATTGGATGGAATTGTAATAATTGTGTAATAATACCTGATTCCATGGAGACTACCAGTAGTGTTGGAGGTGATTTCTATCTAGATGGATAGTGATGATGATGCTCGTGACTTGATTTGTGCAATCATGAGATAGCCTGTGTGGCTATGATGATGCTCAATTTAGAATGGTATGCAAAACTATGTGATCTTTTCCCATACCACGTGAAATGTATGGATGTGTTTGAGACCATTACAGTTAATACCTCCCTATATAGGAGGGAGTATTGATATTATGGTAGTTGTGGGAGGTATTAACCTCCATGTGTAACCTTTGTCTATAATAGAATATTTGAGAAGCAAGAGAAACCCTAAGAAGATATGTAAAAACTCTAGAAGACAAGTTGACTCAGTAAAAGAATTAATATTAAAGTATTAGCCTCTAAAAGGACAAGTTGGCCCAAATAGGTGACAAGAACCACAACAAATAAAGGGTGTTTTAGCTCATTTGTACTCACTCACCTCACTCACTCTCTCAAGTATGGTGCAAGTTTGGAGTTGCAACTACAAGGATGGAAGGTGGACCTTTTGGGGCGGTTCTTGTTCTCTCTCTCTAGCATTATCTAGCCTTAAGATATGCAACCTACCTCTTAGTATCTCTTGGTGGTATTCTTGATGAAATTCATGGTGGTATTCTTGGTAACTGCAACTGTAACTGCTACAGTTGAGTATTGTTCTTGTTCTATGGTTTTTGGGACTTTCTATCCGGTGAGCTATTTTTGGAGAAATATGCACTCTCTTGGTTATTTGTTGCTTCTAGTGTTGCTTCCAGAATCATTCTATCTAGCGAAGGTTATGGTGCTCGAGGCTAGTTTCATTCCTATGGTTGGGTGAAAATATTGTGATATTGTCTATGTAAAACGAGCACATCAAATATTTTAACATATATAAATATCTATCACAGACTATAAGGAAATAATGGAAATGTAGTAAATCCAAGCATTGTAAGAAATATTGAAGATGAAAAAATGTTGATATAAGAAAGGGATTTGTTTATGTTCTTTCCACATAAAGGAAGGCCTCCTCAAAATAAGGAGGGGATGTGTACTTGCCATATACAAATACACATTCAAATCATGATGCATGGTTGATTGACGCAAGTGTGCCTTTTCACATGACTCCTCACAAGGAGTGGTTTTGTGAATATGAAAAGTATAGCTGAGGTGTATTTATTCCAAGGAGATGAATTGATAACTAATATCAAAGGATATGGAAGGGTCTGGTTATTTCTTAAATATGGAAGGGTTAAAACCATTCTTGGAATTTTTCATATTCTAGGTTTCACCACAAACCTGATATATGTGCGGAAGATGAGTGATATAGGTGTGAAGACTATATTTGAAAAGGGTAAGTGTAATATGGCTTGAAGAGTTTGGATTGGAACTTTCTAATAGTATCATATTAGTAATAGTTTGGATTGGCTTGAGGTGTGAAGCACCATTACTAATGGGTGTAATAGTTGCATTGTTCCTAAGAATGAGATTGCAAGAAATCCTACTCTTCTTGTAGAGAAGACAATAATCTAGTAGTAGAGAATGACACATATAAGAGAAAATGGCCTTTTTTCTTTGCATGGTAAATGTATCATTGAAGGCATCCTTTATTGTTCTTTATAAAAAAAAATGGTGATATTCGTATCTAGTGCTACAAGGGAAAAAAGGATCTTGGAGTTGACAAAGTGATGTGTTTGTATTTCTACCCATTCCATCTGTAAGAGGATCTTTGTACTATGTTTCATTTATAAATTATTTCTCTGGGAAAACATGGTTGTTTTTCTTGTAGAAGATATATGAGGTTTTCAAAAAATTCAAAGAGTTCAAAGCTCTTGTAGAAAACAAGACAAAGAAGAAAATAAAAGTGTTGGGGACTGATAATGGAGAATATCTCTATGGGAAAAATTTTGAGCAGTTCTGCAAACAATGTGGAATTGCATGAAAAAATACAACTCCATACACGCCTCAATAGAAAGGAGTTCTAGAAAGGATGAATAGGACATTGATGGAAAATGCTAGGAGTATGCTTAGTGGTGCATGCATAGAATGGAAATTATGCTCAAAGGTAGTAGATACTGCATATTATCTAATCAATCAATCACTTACATTAGCAACGATTGATAACTCTCCTAATGAGGCATGGACTCGTAGGAAACCCTCTCTTGTATATATTAGATATTTTGGCCATGATGTTTATGTGTATATTCCAAAGGAGAAAAGGAGCAAGTTGGACAATAAAGTAGAGAAATGTATCTTCATCAGTTATAAAGATAGATTAAAATGCTACATTGTTTGAAATCCATCCATAAGGAAGAATATTTATAGTTGTGATGTGACCTTCAAATAAGTTAAAAGTACTCCCAAGCATGAATATGAACGAAGAAAAGGAGAACCAGAGAAAATAGAGTTTAAGTTGGAGAATGGAAAATTTGACTTAAGGGATGAATATGGGTCACATGAATCAAATGACGAGGAGGGACCATATCTACCCTAGTCTTGAGGAGTTTTGTTTGAGTAAGAAATAAAATAAAAAAGTATAGTTGATCTAGATTGTATAGAGAATGAAATGAAAAGCAAGAATATGAATAAACACACACACACACATAACTATTGTAGAGAGCACAATAATACAATGAAATCAAAATTCTATTAATGAATGAAATAGGAAAAGGTTGCAAAATGAAAAGCAATAAAAACTAGTTATAATGGTGGTTTCTTATCTCTGAAGATAGAGGTGTTGACTACTCCCAATATAAAGAAGGAATTTACAAGAGGATGAAATGGCCTTTTAACATAAAGAAATAAACCCTAAGAGAAAAATATCCTAGAGATCCAAAACCCTAACTCTAGGAGATTAAGCGCCAATAGGATTGTAGGCCTCGAGGTGGCTAGTTGATACATCAATTTCCCTAGGGCGCAAATTTTAAATACAATCTCCATTTGGGGCACACAATAGCTCGTTGGAATGGTCTAACCGATAAGTACAATTGTTGGTAGGCTTGGGTAGACCATGGCCACCCTAGGCCCATGAATGGACAAAAAAAAAATTTAAAGACTCAAAATTACACCAAAATTTTAGGACTTGAAAAAACGATAGATAAACAAACTACCAAGATGGAGAACCGTGTTGAGTCAATGGAAGAGGTGGGTGGCCACCGATGTACGTGGGTGGCCACCAATGTACACATGGATCAATAGTCCAACTGATTTTCATTCTAGCTTTCTTTTAACTTCTATTGAAGATGATTCTATAACTGTTAGAGATGTAGTTGATCTTGCAGAGGGTAAACTTTAGAAGACAACCATTGTAGAAGAAATGGAGGCCTTAGAAAAAACGAGGCATGGGACTTGGTCAAGTTTCCTATTGGAAGAAAACTTGTTGGTAGAAAATGTATATTCAAGAAGAAGCTTGATTTAAAAGGAAAAGTGGAGAAGTAAAATGATTATCTAGTAGAAAAAGAATAATCCTAGTAAGAGAGAATTGACTATGGTGAAATTTTCTCTCCTATTATAAAATTGATTTTCATTGAATTCCTATTGTCTCTTGCTACAACATATGATCTTTATGTACAAGAAATGGATATTAAGATAACATTCCGACATGGAGACATGGAAGAAAAAATGTACATAAAATAAGGTGAAGGGTCCATAGTGAATGCTAATAAGGAACTAGTTTCCAAGACGAATAGTCCCTATATGGCCTAAAGAAATCCCTAAGAATGTGGTATGAAAAGAAGGGGAAATGTTATGGCCTAAATTTCACCCATGGGCTAATTTCCATGGTTTTTTTCCAAAAAGTATTCGTCAATTTCCATTTTTTTCAAAAAAAGATTTGCCTAAATTCTATAGAATAAAAATACTTTAAAATTTTCCAAAGCTTTTTAGAAACTATATAAAGTCCTTGGAAGTTTGAATACTTTTACGAAAATATCATCACATTTTGTAGTTGATTTTTGAGAATCGCTAAGATTCACCAAGGTTTATACACTTTAAAATAAGTATGGATTCTTAAAAATTTTCCTCATGAAAATTTTGATGCTTACTTACTAGAAATGAGATTTCTGAGAAGCAAGGTTGTTCATTGTGTGTATTCCAAGCATGTTGATGATCACTTTATTTATGTAGTATCGTGTGTTGATGATATGTTCCTATTAGAAACAACAAGGATATCATTAAGGAGGTCAAGTCTCAACTATCCTCTAAGTTTGACATGAGGGGTCCTGATGTTGCAAACTTTATTTTGGGCATGGATATTAAAAGAGATTGAGTGGATAGTAAACTTTGGTTAAACAAGAGGATGTATTTTGAGATAATTTTATAGAGATTTAATATGTATGAATGTAATCCGGTTATGGTTCATATTCATGTAGGTGTGTTATCTATACAATAGTGCCACAAGACACATGAAGAGGAAGAGGAAATATCCCATGTTCTCTATGCTAGTGTTGTTGGTAGTTTGATGTTTAATGTATGTTATGATCTATTTTGAAATGCACATTGTCTCCCCCCAAATATATGGGGGTGAGGGTGGGCGTGGTTGAAAATGGAAAATTTGCATATGTGAGGGTGGGGGTAAATGCACATTGTCTCCTTGACCCTCATCCCAACCTTGACCCTCATATATTAATGAGGGATTGTGGGAGACAATGTGTATTTTATAATGGTTGGGGTGAGGGGAGAGAGTGTCTCCTCCCACATTATCTCTTGTCTTCCCTCACCCTTATATTTCTATTTAATCATTTATATTCTTAATGATATTTTTTTATTCCTATTTTATTTTAATTAACTTGGCTTCCTCTACAGGGTATACTGCTATTGATTCCTCCACCTCTGTCATTTCTGTTGGTGGGTAAGCTCGATCCACTACTGATTCAATTGCGGGATCCACTTAAGAAACGAGTTCAATTGCGGCTTTCTGCTTGGTATTCATGATAAAATTGTGGAAGTGGACACTAACTTAAATAAGATATTGTCTTCCCCTTTGTTTTTATTCTCTCTTAAGATTGCATTCTTATTCCTATTAAGAAACATTTCAATTCATTGTGTCCAAATTTAGTGATATATTACAACACCCTTCTTTCAAACTTAGAGAGATTGGTATACACACCAAAACTCAAATTTCAAACATCTATAAATAAATACAAAATATGATTTTTTTTTAAATCTAGTTATTTTGTCATAACTCATTTGATATTAATATTTAATTCATTATATGAAATTACTATTTCATTATTTAATATTGATATTTAATTTATTATATAAAATTACAATTTATATAATAATTTAAAATCTTAAATATACTATAATCATTATATCAATAATAACTATGAAAAGAGATTAATTCCTTTTACTAATATAGTAAAAAATAAAAAATTTATTGATTACTTGTTACTTGGCCTAAATCAATCATTGCATATCACCTTTAATATATAGTGAAATAATTCATGTCACTTTTAAAATATGAGAATATCTAATCACAAGTTGGTTGTGGGATTATGATAATGTTATAATACTTGGCCTAAATCATTTTAATAGTCAATTGTTTCATATCACCTTTAATATATAATCAATTAATTAATCACAAGTTGGTTTGTGAGATTATGATAATGTTATAATACTGGGCCTAAATCACTTTAATAGTCAATTATTTCATATCACCTTTAATATATAATTAATTAATTCATATCACTTTTAAATATGAGATTATATAATCGCAACCTTTAAATATGAGATTATCTAATCACAAGTTGGTTTGTGGGATTATGATAATGTTATAATAATCTAAATTCACATACCAAAGAAAAATCTAACCATCGTCAAATTTTGGTTTACAAACACTCTAGATTTTGATTTTAATATAAAATCAATTATTTTAGGTTTCTTTTAAATATGAAAATAGTTCACATTCAAATATAAAAATATCTAAAATATTTAATCACTTGTTTAAATGTGTTAGGTTGTTTTTGTCTTTTTAAGGGTATATTTTTTGGACATATTTATTCAAATAGGATTAAATATTGTTGGATTTGTAAATTTGAATGGATAAATCTGTATAATCCTAATGCTTCAAAGTTTTTTTAACAAGCTATAATAGAAAAGTTGTAATTTTGTACAAATTTGTAAATTTGAATGGATAAATTTGTAAGATCCTAATGCTTGAAAGTTTTTTTAGCAAGCTATAATAGAAAAGTTGTAATTTTGTATAAATTTATAAATTTGAATAGATAAATCTGTACAATCTTAATACTTCAAAGTTTTTTTAACAAGCTAAATCCATTTAAAAAATAAAAAGTTGTAATTATGTAGAAATTTATAATACCATTATGATAATGTTATAACAATGAGAAATCAAAATAATCAAAATTGACATACCAAAGCAAAAGATAGCCATATCATTTCACCCCAAATCTTCACTTACAAAGAATCCATATTTTGGCTTTGGTAGCAAGCCAATGACAATCTAGCCCCACCTTTTTAACACACAACTCGTAAGGTTATCAAAGAATCTGCCTTTAAAGCTTTTATCCACAGAAATCAAGACAGTTGCCACTAACAAATTATAAAATGAGTCTTTTCATATATATAATAATAATAATCTATTTTTAAGGTCACAACCAAGCCAGTATATCAAATTGGTATATAAAACCTCTTGTTTGTGGGACAAGAAATTTACAAAAATATATATATTCAAAGAGTAATGATAAAATCTACAAAAAAAATTCAAAAAGTAATGACATTCTGACCGGGCTGGTCAGTCACCTTTAGGGTTTCGGCGATCAACTTCTGTGCTCGTCTGCTTCGAGCTTCCATTCGCATGCTGTCAGTCTTATCCACCTTCCTGTATGGCTTCTTCATTCTCAATCCTTTTATCTTTGACTTCAGACTGTACACCAAATTCTCCAAAGGGTTCCCCATGCCTTCAAAAAATAAAAATTAAACAAAACACAGTTATTGCATCCAAGGCTTACGCCCTCACAAACGACTCTTTTACTACTCCTGTATTTCTTTCAGGCTGCTCTGCTTTTTGCAGACATATTTACTATACGCAATTCATAGATCTGTTGAATCCTTCATTCCCACACAAAACACACAACAATAATCATGAATTTAATGAATTCAAATTTGACTTTATTCAAATGGATAATTACTTGTCATAGTTGTTACAAACCCTAAAACAAAACGGAGAACCAAAGGAATCTGAAAATCCATGAAACGATCGTGACTTTCAACAGAAGATAAAAGGAAGGCCCGGCATACCCAAATCGCCTAAAGTGCTGGGATTGAATGAATGAGAAAGCTTAGACTGGAGTTCCCTTACACTTTCATGCAAGTTTTGTTCATACTCATTGTAATATATAATGCAAGATCTGGATAACTGTGTTGTCATTCCACGGTGTTCAACAACGACCCAACCGAGCAACATCAATATTGTGTGGAATTGTATATAGGTCAAACATTTAAAACTGCCTTGCTGGCTGATTATTGAACAATGGTTAATAACTACCCAGCAGCCCCGCATTTAATGCTATATGGAATTGCCTATAAGAGTACATTGCCGAATGGTTATTGATCACCGTCATTCCACATCAAGCATTAATTAACAACCGCTAAATCTTACGCTGGTCCCATGAAGAGAAAACTTGTGTGAATTACCTTAATTAGGTTTGGTGGACGCACATTGTCCACGGGAATTAAACTCTTATGCTGGTCCCATGAAGAGAAAACTTGTGTCGATTACCTGTCCATGTAAAAAATAAACAGGAATCGATTGCAACTTGTGACCACAAAGATAACGAACGCATTTAAATGTTCCCCCAGTCATGTACGTCTCATTAAATAGATAATAAGTTCGTGAGTGCTTGGCTGGACATGTCACTCTGAGGGCATTGAAGGAAGGCATTGAAGTTCACCTCCCGTATGTCTCTACCGGTTTTAGATGTCTATCCCGGTTGCTTCATTTCAGTCTTTGAAATTGATAAGAACCTAGTCGAATGCTTTCTTTACCCAAGGGAATCCAATTCTCTTTATGTTGGTTTTAGAGTAATTATGAATGATTTAAACGATGAAAATTTATTTTAAAATGTAGAAATTTTGGCGAATTTTGGAATTTGTCATTTTTAGAATAACAAATCTTTTTTTGAGAAAAACCATGGAAAATTAGTTCATGAGCTAAATTTAACCCCTAAAATCATCCCTCTACTCCCCAAAAACAGTATTGATAAAGATAAGTGCTTCTGGTGACATTTGGGCTGGACATGTCACTCTATGTCACTGTTGAAATTTGGATTCATTTTTACCTTTTACCTCTCAAACAATTTTTTGTTTTGAATTTTTGAGTTTTTATATTTTCAATCAACCAAAATTGTGCTCTTCAATAATAAAATTTTGATAAGAAATTAACAAGTAGATAAAAATATTTTGAGTAAAAATTTACTCTTCTATTAAAAAAAATATATATATATTTTTATAGAATATGATAGTATTAAAAGGGGTTGTGTATACATTTTATTTTTGAATTTTTTCATCACATATCATAAGAGATGAGTTCATACCTCTTCTGAAATCTTTCTTTTGTAACAGATGGTGACCGAGTTACAATCAACAAATTGTATTGAGATTAAACTCGCAGTAATTCTCATCTCATTTAATCAACAAAAGACTTACATTTATAGTTTGATACACAAGCAACGGTTTCCTCAAATGATGGCATTTCTACATTAATATCTAACACTTCCCCTTAATGGAGAAATGGATTTTCTACCACACAAAACTGTTTAGTACATTCTTCAAAATTCATCTTTCCAAGAAGTTTGGTAAAGATGTTAGCCACATTATGAGTGATATTACAATCGATCAAGTCAATTTCCTTTGATTGTATCTTTTCTCTTACAAAATGGTGTTCGATTTCAATATGCTTTGTTCTAGCATGATAAGTTGGGTTGTGAGCCCATTTAATAGAACTTTGATTGTCACATTTGAGAACCGTAGGCTTCATTTGTTTATTGTCAATATCTTCAAGAATTCTCCTTAACCAAACAACTTCACAAGTAGCATTACATAGATCTTTGTACTCAGCTTTGATGAAAAAGAAACAGTTGGTTGTTTCTTATTGCTCCATGACACGACCCATGTACCAATTTTGAATGCATATCCAGAAGTTGATTTCCTACATAATACCAAAATTAACAGTTCCTTTCAGATATCGAAGAAATTTCTTCACAGCTATGAGTGGCTTTCAAGTGGGCCATGAACTGACTAAGGACGCTGACTAAATATGCTATGTCTGGTAGTAGTGAGATAGTTCAAACTTCCCACCAACTGTCGATACAAAGTACTATTTTCCTTTTTAGTTTTATCAACACTAGATAACTTAGCATTATGTTCTAAAGGTGTTGATGCCTTGCATTCATTCATATTGAATCTTTCCAGAATTTCCCTTATGTATTTACTTTGAGTGACCATTGTTTTACCACCTTCTCTCCATATTTCCAGACCTAAACAATAATGTATTTCACCAAGATCCTTCATTTCAAACATTTTTAATATCTTCAATCAAGTGAGAATCACTCCTTGTTATAATCAAATCATCAACATATAAAAATACCAAAGCAACATTCTCACTTTCATCCTTTTTGACATACAAATTAGGATCATTTTTGCTTTTCACAAAACCTTTCTGTGCAAAGAATGAATCAATCTTAATATACCAAGATCTAGGTGCTTGTTTCAAACCGTATAAATCTTTATTTAGCTTACACACAAGATCCTCTTGTCCTTTCTTTATAAATCCTTCAGGCTGAACCAAATAAACTTCTTCTTTTAAATCACCATTCAGAAATGCAGATTTAACATCTAACAGATGTATTTTCCAATTGTGTTGTGTAGATAATGCAATCATGATTCTAATTGTATTTAACTTAGCTACAAGTGCAAAAGTTTCATCATAATCAATTCCTTCCTTTTGTGAATACCCTTTTGCAACTAATCTAGCCGTGTATTTGTCAACACTTCCATCTGCATTAAATTTGGTTTTATACAGCCATTTACATCCTATGGGAACTTTGTTTTCAAACAGTTTTGTTAATTCCCATGTTTGATTCTTCATTATTGATTCATATTATTCATCCATTGCATTTTTTCATTCCTTATGATCTTTAGCTTGTTCATAAGTAACAAGTTTTACAACATTCATTACTTATGTCATCAATGCATAATCTTTGTACCTAGAAGGTACCTGAATTATTCGTGATGACTTCCTTTGAGTTCCACCACTTTCATTTCTTCTACTCTGTGGTGTAAGATCCCTTCTTGGTGACTCAAGAGTGTTTGTAGTATCCATGTTGCTTCCACTTTGTTCCTGTACCTGTTCCTGCTCTTGTACCTATACATGTTCTTGTACATGTTCATCATCTATCTCAACTTTTACATGAGCATCATTGTCATAAGGAGTATACCAAACATCATTTTTACTTATCTCATCATCTGTATTCTCATGAAAAATCACATCTCTGCTTGCAATCAACTTATGTTGTTAAGCCCTAATATTGGCTCATTACCCCTTAATTGGGGCATATTAGATTAGTAATGTTATTTTATTTATGTCGGCTCTAGGCCATTAGTTGTAAT
>SNQJ01S0025651.1:181982-203984 GCA_010110895.2 Picea sitchensis
ATATAATGCATATTTAATGAGTTTTAATTAAAAAACCCATATTTATTGCTATCGTACAGACTCAAACAAAAATTAACTGTAATTCCTATATGCAACGGAACACATGATACATTTCAGGAATCACAAACATGCATAACATACATAATTAAGCACATAAATGATACTTATATTTTAATTGGAGTCAAACCACCAATTGTGTGCAGACCTTCCACAAACCTCCCAGCCTTAGACCACACTACTCATCACTCACAGTAGTAGGTCACCCCCGAGCTGGGACTAAGCTCCATCGGGAAAGGTATTCCTAGGCTAGGTAAGGTCAATAGGAAGTCACATAGTTTACGAGGAGTTATTCTCTCCCAGGAGCCACTTACGCCCACTGTTCATAGACTCTCATTCCCCACATGCATGTCCCACCCCAGGAGTATACATCTTCACTATCACACAGTCCATCGGCTACTCCACCTCCCTTACCTTGGGCTTCAACAATAGGTCGTATTGGAATTCTCAGAGCTCTGTAGCAGCTACGAGACTCCCCCTAGGAGAACTCACCTCCTCATCACACTCTCTCACCTGGAGAGAGTTGCTCATAGGCCTGACAACCTGCTTCTTCGACCACTTTAGTTCAATTCGAGCCGGGTGAGGGAAACCACAACAACATCAACACTCAGTTGACACAAGGATGATGACAACAATGGAAAATGGGCATGGGAACCGAAAATGACAATGTCCAGATGCTAAGACACATCACACTCAGGCGATTACCTAGGTGTCGGGTTCCACAGAAGACACATATCGGCCCACGGATTACTGGTTTCAGGATGCGTGACAAGAAAATTGGAGAGGTCGGTAATGGAGGCCAATGAGTTCAAAGGGAGGATGGAAGAATGGAAATGAACCCCCCAACACGAGTTGACCCTTCAACTTTAACTGCATGCACCCAGGTCAACACCTATCTTCTTGGAGCTGAATGCACTCCATTTAGAATTCGTTCCCTTTCTCTGGAACTTATGACAAAACATATCCTTTTAAAAAGCCTTTGGAATAATAATAATATATTATTATTCTCTTGGACTTAAGCCCTTAATCTTAGCCCCTCTTTCCAACCTTTCAACCTCCTCTCCCTTACCCAACCTAGTGGAAGCTTAGTCCCCCATCAGTCTTTCTTCGTGGTCTGTCCACATGCAGTGATGTTTTTATATAAATAACATGAATACTTACATGTACAAAACAAGATCCTAGCCTTTAACACCTAGGCTCTCTGGCCTAATAACACATAAGTCTACCAACTTATAATTGCTCGGCTCACCAGCCTACAAAACACATTTCAATTAATATTACAACTGTAGCTCGTCCTAGGGGTATTACACTCACGACGGTTCACAATCTCAGGAATTGGAGGCACATAATCCCAACATTCAGCAACAACTCTCTTTCATGCATTGGCATCTCTACACATGTCTACAATGCAACAATACACAACAACAAATCCTTCTTTCCACAATGACAATCTGCAATATCCTTTCTATGATCTTCAACAACTTGATTTGATTCAGCAGTTCGAATCTCTTTTCGAGTGGGCTTCAACGACTCCTCCACTTCATGCACAACACGACTCCAACAATGAATCTCTCCTCTTCACGACATATAGCTCACGACTCTAGGCTTTCCCGGATGGAAGCACTCTGCCTCACACCCTCTTTCGCTCTGATACCAAATCAACAAATTGCAGTGAGATTAAACTCACAGTAATTCTCATGCCATTTAATCAACAAAAGTCTTACATTTATAGCTTGATACACAAGCAACAGTTTCCTCAAATGGTGGATCTGATAACCATGTAGAGGACACGAGGAGTCCAAGTTTATTAACTAATTCTATATTTAGCATTTCTACATTATTGTCTAACAGTTACCAGATAACACAACCGCTTATACCCACAACTATTGTTGCCACTTGGCATTACTAAACATGCTTATTGATCTGAGCTTCCTTACAATACTTTCCAAGTTCCATGGATATGAACCTACCTTCATCATATATTCTCAAACACTTGATTTACCTGCCATCACATTAACTTTTCTATAGACCCACCTTTCTAACCTAAACACACTGCTCCACCTCAAACTTTGCATTCGAACAACTTTGACCAAATCCAGATAAATCAACCCAAGTGAACCTTTTTACCTCACCTCCGGAGACTTTACACTAGAGTCTCAGTTCTCCACCTTAACATGAACATTCCCTTCACCAAATCTGACCAAGCCCACCAAGTAACACGAAAAACATGGACCTGAAAAACCACTTGCTTTGACCTAAAAACCATATTTAACTCATTAATTTCACCATGTCAAGGTTAACCCAACATCCATGCCCCCCCCACATATTTAATCTACCTAAATCTATGTCTAGATTTTTCTTAGGTGGCTCAATAAACCATGGGTAAGCATGCCTATCCAAGTCTTACAAACATATGCCCATTTACATGCAGTCAATAATTTTTACAACTCCAAAGTAAATACATTTTTTTTTCCTTTTTCACGATGACTCAACCAACACTGCTCTTCATATTTCCTTGTTGTACGAAAAGATATTGCATCTTAAGGTTCCATAACTCAAAGTTATTTTTGTCTATGAATTTCTCCACCTCAAACCTTGAATTCTACACTTTTTTTCATTAGCACAAACCTCCCAAAAGACTACAACTTATAAAACCAAACTTTTTCGTGTGGAGAAACAATTTTATAGTTCAAGATTGAACCGTAAAACATTATTAAAAGTTTTAAGCAAAAACATAATTATTTAATATATAATTTCGAACCCTTTATAAACCCTTTATAAAACTAAAAGTGTACACCTCTTAAACAAATATTTTTTTAAGACATCCTCCTCACATTTAATTATAAAGTAGATCCTTCCTTTTAATTTCCAAGGATATCCTCTTCTAATGACAATTTTCTTATAATGCAAATCTCCTTATAAAAACGATCCTCTTACTTCGTGTGCATAATGCAAACAAAATTTTAGTATTAATTTCAACCTTGCTACCTGTAGAAGGCGTGGTCAACTATGAAAACAAGATATAGCAGCACCCAAGAGAAGAACTTAGAATTATCATTGATATCACGCCTCTTCCATGCTGTAAAAAACGATGATCCACCCATATCGCTCCTCCATCAATGAGACTAATTTTCGCCTCTGCTGAACAGGATTACTTGCAATAGGGAAAAATATTATCGCTCCTACACACGAATTTGTCCTCTTTCACATAATAACTCACTCATCATATCTATCCTCTTTCACATAAATTTCCCCTGCAGATCTCGCTCAATCATGCAATGAATTCCTCCATTGGAGCTATGATACCATTTGTTAGGCAACATAATTATAAAGTAACAAGATTTTAATAACAAAGAAAATAAAACCAAGAATAAACTAGACACAACAACAATCACACAATTGACAATTTAATATGAGAAAAAATCAAGGGGAAATGATAATTCATATTCTTATTATGAAAGGGAGAATTATAATAGTCAATCAGAAGCATACAACCATCCTCTCCTCTCTTCCCACACACTACAATCCAAGTCTTTCTCACACACTACACTGCACTTTCACCTCTATGGGTATGCTCATATATATAACATCTATCACAGAGTTATACGAACTGATCATTATGCATGCATGCACATTCTAAATGTAGTGCATGCAACCGCATGGAAAATAGTTGGCACATTTTCAACATATTCATCATTTCCATATTTTAAAATTTTTTTATTTCAAAAAAACACAAAGAATGAGGCCCATAGCTCCCCATTTTCAAACCCACTTATAAAACAAAGCCGCATCTAAGAAAAATGAGAATCATGATTGAAATTACTAATGAAATCTATAGTAATGGGACAATAAACTTTCTCCTACAAGACAATCATTTATTTCCACTATACAAGTCCTCACCATAGGAAGGAGAAGCCTTCTCCCACAAGACAATCATTCATTTCCAGTATGCAAGTCCTCACCATAGAAAGGAGAGGACGATCTTGCAACAATTAACGGGTCATCGTTATTTCCAAATTCATGTGTCTAATAGAGAATCCAAACACAAATAATGTAGGTAATGTCAGAAATTGTTGGTAAATTGGATCATGAAAAACTTAATACTCATTTCTTCGAGGCTCAATGCATACTCCAAGGTTGAATAAAGATGGGTGGGTGGCTCAGTGCAAAGAAGTTAATACACAGAAACAATTTTGAGATTTGGGAATGGCGTCTAAGCTCAAGCGGCTGCCAACATTCGTGACATGATGCCTCCCACAGACCTCAGATATGCCTAGGTACACACTCTCCCATATGCCCCAACTACACGCTCCAGGCTCGAGCAAATCCCACAATGTCCCAGACTCCTAGCCTCCTCCTCCAACACATATCCGGTCCAAACTAAAATGATCTTTTTGAAAATTTATTTGCCATATATGTTTAATGGACTTGATTCCTTGTTTCAAAATATGGTAAGCTAAAAAAATTGACCGTAAAATACAGGTAAAATGCTCTCCGACAGGCATTTTGCCCGTCAAATTCCAACACCCTGATCTAGGTATTCTGAAATTTGTTGTTCTCAATCTAGGTATTCTGAAATTCGTTGTTCTCAATCTATTGTTAGTAAACTTCAACCACTGTAAAACCTTAACCAAATATCCCACACACTCTTCAATGTTTTCGTATAAAATTCAAGGTAGATTTTCATTAATTTGACACACTCATATTGGATATTGTTTTTTGGATATAAACTTCAAGGTGGATTTTCATTAATTTCTAGTGTTAGCATATTGTAATAGATTAATGGTGTAATTAATATGACTTTTATTAATTTGTAAAGTTAATATTTTTTTATAAATTTTAATTAAGTTTTTTAAAAATATAATTTAAAATGAAAATTTAAAAATATGAGTATGTAGGTTTCTATAGTTAGTCATATTTGTAGAATTTTTTTGGATAAGAACTTTGTATTGAGGTTTTTGAAATGTTCAACCTTTGAAGTGGACACTCCATCATCATCATGGACAAACTAAGCTACTATGTTGGAAAAGAGGAACAAATGAAGCTACTGTGTTGGAAAAGATTAAGTATTTAATAAAAAGATGAAAATTGATAAAGTATAAGAAAGGGGATACGTTAATAGTAAGAGGTATTCAATAGAGGGTGATGGGAACGATATAAATTGAGATTAATAAGATTTTTAATAAAGGAAAATAAACTAGGCAAAGGATATAGAATAAAAATAATAGGTGAGTGATCTATATTAATAATGAAAAACATGATGATAATTACTAGTAAGATTTAATATATTTAAAAATACTAGAATAAATTAAAGTAAAATTATTCAATGTATTTAATACGAAAAAACATAAAGTCAAAGGTTTACTTTAATAAAATGTGAGATATAGTATGTGTTGGCGTTAGAAGTCACTCCTCGATTGGAGCAGGAGTAGAGCACAACGCCCATCAGTTTAAATGTCACGATTTGTTGATAAAGGATGATGAATGGAAGTAAACTCAGAACAATATCGTTCTAACTCAGAAAACTGGGTTGGAATAGCTAAGATAGGTGAGGTCTTGATCTAATTTAAGATAGTAATTTTGCATAGTAGTGAGTAAGTGGAGGAAAAAACAAAGGAAATAAAGTCTTCTCTAGACATTCAGTCTTCCAACAGCCTTTAAAAAGGGGAAAAGTCACAAATATGAGATCCTCTAAGATCTGAGAAACTTCAAGAAAATTAAGATGCTACAAAACTAATATAATCAAACATACATTATATAGTCATTACAACACCCGACTGGATCATCCATGCCCAGGCTCTTAAGATTCAGAGGAAAAAGGGGAGGAAGATGATGGCTTCCATTAAACAAGAAGTCTCAAATAACAATCTATAACCAGGGAACCAGAGGCCTTGTTAAAGCTTTACAGTTGGGAGTTTAGCTCTACCATCCATGCCTACAAAAATACAAAAACTGAGTATATAAACTCAAAGCAATTCACCACCTTGGTAGCAGGAGGGTAGATGAGACATTAAAATCCAACTTAGCATGTGTAGGTTCCTCTGGTCAGATGAGGACATCAGATCGACATGGATTCTTTAGGAAAACCTACACACAGGACAATCTTGGGCAGACTGCCTACTAGAACCTCCATGCCTTACATTTAAGGAGTGAGGCGAGGTTTCAACCACTGATCAGGGGATCAAATTTTGCTCAATTTCCAAAGTGCTTAGAATGCGACGAAAACAGTGCCATCACGTCCGTCTCATTTTTCTGATTCCGATGGTATATTTACTTTCTCAAATGGAGTCCGTATGGAGGAGATATCGCGATCTGTCCGCCAAGCCAAACAGGCAAAAATTTGGGATGCTGACTGTACCTGTCCGTACAGTCTGTACGGTGACATGGCAGGACCGTACGACCATACTGTGATGATGTGGCAATTGTTGGTTGGATGGTTGCTGACGAATTGGGTGTTGACACGTGTCTCATTGGCAGCGAATGGTATGAGGACACGTGGCCCAATGCTTGGGCGCCACGTGTCCCTCGTTGGTTGGCTTATAATGGCTATGTAAAACTAATGAAGGCCATGGGGTTCGACCCCCGGACCTCCCACAACATATGACTTTACAATTTCCGCTAACCATTATGCCGACCTGTGTTCCTTGTTTCATATTCCAACGCACATATATTTGAATTAATATGTTGTAATAGTTGGAAAGGGGGATGGGCCGGGGCTAAGCCCCGACCCGTGGACACATTGTTATACATACGACCGCATATGTTAAACCCGAACCATTGGCGTGTGCGTTATATTTATTACATTGTAATTTATTGCAATGTATTACATTGCAATGCATATATATATGTTGCCATTTAAAACATGCGCGTGGGAATGTTTTAAACTTTGGTTAAGTGCGTGTATGGTTTGACTAGTGGGTTAACCACCCGGGAGTTATAACAGTTAAACTACTTTTGTGCCTAGCCTATGGTTTCATGCGCCATGTGCCTAGATGCCTAGGCGGTTAGGGGCTGGCGCGCCCTTAACCGTCCTACGGTTTGTACCGGTGTGCGGTTATGCATGGGACTGAGTTTTTACACTTAAATAAGCGTGTGAGACAGGTTTTCTCAAGGGGGAGTACAATTTGTAGAACCAGAGACAACAAAGTTGAAGAGGGAGACTTCAAGGAGGCTAACTTCTTCATTTTTCGACCGATTGAGGTGCCGAAAGAGCCCAGACAGGGGTTTTGGGACGTTGTGGAGCTATTGGAGCAGTTGGTTTGTCATTTTGAGCATTGTAAGGCATGTTTTTGATCACTTTGAGCAATTTAATAATAATGATCCATTGGAAGCTGGACCAGGAGATGTAGCCCAAAGAGGGGTGAACTCCTTTATCAAGTTGTTGTTTTTATGTGCTGATGTTCATTGTTTATGCTGTTGTCTATGTGTATTTTTCATAAGTAATCCTTAAATTTATGTGTTGCAAATTGATCCGGTTGCTTTAAACACATAACATTTCACTTGCAATAATTATTCAAGTTTTTCAAGTCTTCTTCATTTTTAGATCAAGTTGGTATCAGAGCACTGGTTTTGAAGACTTGATTGTTTGCAATTTTTGTTTCTGATGCTCACAAGGTTGAAATTCACAAGAGGAGAAGGTCAACTTGTGGAGCCAAGTTCTTATCCGACGAGGAGGAAGCAATTTCATTCACCGCAAGTTGAAGAGAGACATTCACCAAGCATGGCACATGCAGAAGATCATGAACGTGTTCCAGATGAAGAAGCAAACTTCAGGCAGACTATCATATAGATGAGAGATATGATGAAAGTCATAATGGAACGGACCATGATGTCGCTCCGGGCTGTTTCTTTTAAACACATAACATTTCACTTGCAATACTCATTCAAGTTTTTCAAGTCTCTTCATTTTTAGACTGTTGGTATCAGAGCACTGGTTTTTGTAGACTTGATTGTTTGCAATTTTGTTTTCCGATGCTCACAAGGTTGAAATTCACAAGAGGAGAAGGTCAACTTGTGGAGCCAAGTTCTTATCCTAATTTCAGGAGGAAGCAATTTCATTCACCGTAGTTGAAGAGAGATATTCAGTCTCAAGCATGGCACATGCGTACATCATGAACGCGGTTCCGTGGCGAAGAAGCAAACTTCGTGCGCATCATCATACAGTTGAGAGATAGGATGAAAGTCATAATGGAACGGACCATGATGTCGCAGCAAGGTGAAGGCTCTAACCCTTCAATGCATATGGAGGCTAAGGGTGACAAGATTCCGTGCGTAGATGGAGGGAATGGTGCTTCTCCACCACCCTCCTCCATCATCTTCTTCTCTTCAAGTTCAAACATCTTCCTTAATTAAGGCATGGTAAAACTCCTTCAAATTCCTTCATTAAAGCTTGATATAAAATTTGAGCTGCCACTTTATAATGGAGAAGTAAACGCTGAAAAGTTAGATAACTAAATTTTAGTTTCATCAAATTGAAGTCTATTCTAGAATACAAAAAGATTCAAGATGATAAACTAAAATTCAATTAGCTTCATTAAGATTAGATGGATCAACCCTCATTTGGTGGGAATCTAAGACACAAGGGAGGAAATGAAAAAGAATGGAAAAATTTTGCTTCTTGAAAATGATTTCATAATAGCAATTAAAACAATTTTATCCATTAGCTTATAAAACAAAAAGGCAACCATGGAATGGCATAATTTTAGACAAGCAAAAGGACAGAATGCACAATAAAAGCTTCCACCGAGGGAGTTTAGAGACTACTTGCCTTTGGGAGTTTATTTGTCTTCAAAGGAAACATTGCTCAAATATATTGGTGGATTTGTAATAGTTATTTGAGGCATACTATACTTAAGTTTAATCCCACAAATCTAGATGAAGTTTGTGTATAGGCTACTCATTTGGAAGCAAGGGAAAAGAACGATTCTAATGAAAGTTTCAAGAAGACATACAAATTAGGAGACAAAGGAAAGAAGAAATTCAAAGGCAAGAAAGGTGAAGAATGTCACGTGAAGAAGGAGGGAGAAAAGTTCACATGTAAACATCGTCAGAAAGGATGGCCATGATGAAGACCATCGCTGGAAGCTTCCATCCCGAAAGGCACAGACCCAAGAAGTTTGGCAAACAACAACAAAGGGAAGTAAAATGGTTAATCGTTGTACAAGATTTGGGTTCGGATTCAGGTGATGAGACAAAGATCACAAGGATGGGTTACCAAGGTAATAATTCTCAAGCAGGCACTAGCTCTTCAAGTAATGCAAATGTCAATGTAACTCAACAGAGAAAAACAAGAATTGAACTTTCTTTTCATATAAGGGTTATTTCAAACATACAAAGATTGATACATTGTTTGATCTGGGTTACAAATCTTATTTCTAAGAGACTGTAAAGATACTTAAGTTGGAAACTAGTCCATCCTAAGCCATACCCTTATTGGATATGTGATAATGCTGTTACAAGTAACAAGAAGGTGTAAAACTTAGGTTCACTATAATTGCCAATTTTGTTAATGAAGTAGAGTTGGATGTGATTTGGATATATGTGGCATTGTTTTGGGAAGTCCTTATTGTACGATAGGAAAGCTATATCTCATGACGATGAAAACAAGTATCATTTGTTTAAATATGGGTTGAGTATGTTGTCAAAGCTAACACTAAGAAAAAATGAACTTCTATCACCATAAATGCAAGGTAAATGAAGAGGTTAGTTAATGCAAGAAAAACTTTGTTCTCTTTAATGATCAAAACCTAAAAAATGATGCCGAGAATGAAGCGCTTCAAGGTTGTGGGATAATTTAAAATCAAATCTATTTGAATTTGTTAATCAAGATGACAACATGTTTAAGAACCTAAGGGGTTGCCTCCAAAAAAAGAGGAATCCAACATGAAATTCAAGCATAAACAAGATTGTCCACTTCCTAATATTGGAGGAAGCGTATAGAATGTCGCTATAGAAAATGCCTACATTAAAAAACAAATTCAGAGTTGTTAGACAAAGGGGTAATCAGGCCAATTTCTTCGCCATGTGGTTCTCCAACTGTGTTGGTTCCAAAAGAAGGATCTAAACGTGTGGCGAATGTGTGTTGATTTCGTGGCTTTGAACAAGATAACAATTAAAATCGCTATCCTCTTCCACAAATTGATGATTTACTTGATCAATTAAAAAGATGCAAAATATTTCACTAAGTTAGATTTAAGGAGGGTTTATCATCAGATTGTCAAGGAGACACTACGGAAGACAACCTTTAAGACCAAGCAAGGTTTGTTTGAATGGATGGTAATGCCTTTGACTTTGGTAATGCACCTCGCTACTTCTGGCGCGAAAGTGATGAATGATGTCTTGAGACCTTTTCCTCGATGATTTTTTTTATTGTTTATTTAGATGATATTTTGATTTTCTCGCGAATTCGTGGAAGAGCATATTGAACATGTGAAAAAAGTTTTGGATGTTTTGAGGAAAGAACAGCTTTGTTTTGAAGTTGTCCAAATGTGAATTTGGTAAAACTTCACTTATCTATTTAGGTCATATTGTTGGTGGTGTGAATTAAAATTGATCCTTCCAAAAAAGTTAAAGTTATTTTGGAATGGTCCAGACTCAGCAATGTGACAGAGGTAAGAAGTTTTTGGGAGCAGCCCAATACTGAGAAAGTTTATCGCTAACTTCATTCATTGGTACCCACTACATGTCGCGGACAAGTGTCAAGCAGTATTTCCAATGGGGAGGCAAGCAACATCAGCTTCTTTGATACTTTGAAGGAAAAGATCGGTTCAACGCCGGTTCTTGCACTACAAATTTAAGACAACCTTTGAAACTGCATGCATGCGCAATTGGCGCATGGGAGCAGTTTTGCTACAAGATGGTAAGCCAATTTGTTTTCATTCTCCGACGCTTAATGGTGCCGTTGATTAATTATCCTACTTATGATAAAGAATTATATGCATTGGTTCAAAGTGTTAAGAAAATGAAGCATTATTTGTTGGGAAAAGAAACCATTATTCACACAGACCATCAACCTCGTAACATTTACAATCAAGCAACAAAGCTACAGCAAGCTAGCACTTCAGATGGATGGGTTTTCTCAACAGTTTATCGGTTATTAAGCATAAGAAGGGCATTTTAACAAAGTTGTTGATATGATGTCCAGTCCTATTGTTAGTGCTTCATTTATTCTTAAGCGTAGTCCTATAATGCATGAAAGCAGGTGGAACAATATGCTTTGATGTTGACTTTAAGGAAGTGTATGAAACTTTGTGCCACTAACCATGTTGAATAATTGGATTATCATTTGCATAATAACTTCTTGTATCATCTTGGCAAGTTGTGTATTCATAGGAGAAAGAATCAACATCATAAGAGAAGCACATTCTTCATTGCTGGTCATTTTGGTGTAGGCAAGATAGCGGCTAATTTGCAAAGATAATCGCTAATCGCCTAAGATGAACGGAAGTGTTTCACATATGTTTGGGATGTTCGTTGTGTGCTACAAGTAAACCAAGTAATCGAAAGTTGGGTTTGATTCCACTTCTAGTTCCTTCTCATCAAGTATTTTCCATGGATTTGTTGGTGGTTTACCCATGTCGAAAGGGTCATGATTATCTTATGTTGTGGTTGATCGCTTTTAGTAAGATGTGTATTTTGATGCCTTGTGCTAAGAAGGTAACAAATGTAACAAATCACACAATTGTTCTTTCAAAATGTTTGGGTGCATTCTTGGTTTGCCCAAGTCCATCATTTCCGGACGGGATTCTCGATTTGTTGGAAGTTTGGTCGAGTTTGTGGGCACTCCATGGACACCGAGATTAAAAAGAGCACAACTTTCATCCGCAGATAGATGGTCGACAGGTGGTGAATCGTGCAGTGGTACATATTCTTTGTGCTTATTGCAGTTAGCATCCTAAGCTTTGGGATGAACATTTACAATACGTTCAACACAGCGCATAATCGAAGCTATGGACTCTTCGACGCAAATGCCGCCATTTGAGACATGTTTTGGCTATTTGCCCAAGTCACCTTTAGATTTAATCTTTGGGAAAGATATTGTTGTTGATGGGAAGTATGATATTGATCAAGCAGAGAAGTTCATCGAACAAATTCACCTGATACATCAGGTGGTGCAAGAGAAGTTGAAAAAGAGTCAAGCCAAATACAAAACAAGATACATAAGCATCGTGTTGGTCACAATTTCGAAGTTGGTGATAAATTGTGGCTTTACATCGGCAAGGAGAGGCTTAAAGGGAGAAGGTAAAAGTTGAAACCACCATATGGTCCCTTCAAAATTGTTGGTAAGATTGGTAATAATGTTTTTCGCTTAGATTTGCCTCCATATATGCATGTATGCGCTTAAGCACGTTGAGAATTTGAAGTTGTATGAGCCTCCATTGATTGATGATTATGAGCATGTTCATATTCCTTCCATAGATGATTTTTCTCCGTAGTATCTAAATTTAACCGGGCAGAGGACAATTCATAATTTGACAGGGGGATGCGAGTTTCGAAGAGAGGAAATGTGGAGCATTTTAAGTGAAGTCAGTTAAAGGGACAAATCCAAGAAAGGCCAAGTGGATTGATGTTGGAAGGGTGAGGGAACTATACCCTCGCCTTCACATAGATCGAAAGATATCTCTTTGAGGTCCGGGGCAAGCTTCCCTAATGGGGAGGTGTGATCGCGGGATCAAATTTTGCTCAATTTTCAAAGTGCTCCTAATGCTATTAAAAGTGCTATCACCGTCTTCGCTTTCCTGATTCGATTTATATATTTATTTACTTTCGCAAATGGATTCTGTATGGAGGAGATATCGTGATCGGTCTGCCAAGACAAACATGCAAAAATTCGGGATGCTGATTGTACCTGTCCGCATAGCCCCGGTAATAATCTTCGCGACGGTTGATGTGGAAGGACCGCACGACCGCATTCTGGATGATGTGGCAAATTGTTGGTTGGATGGTTAGTCGAGAATTGCGTTGACACGCGTCTCTGCTAAGGCTGAATGGTATGAGGACACGTATTCCAATGCTTGGGCCATGTGTCCCTGCTGGTTGGCTTATAATGGCTATGTAAATTAATGGAGTAGCCGCTACCGGTTCACCCCCGACCTCCCACAACATATGACTTTACAATTTAACCATTATGCCGAACCGCGGTTCCTCCTTGTTTCATATTCCAATGCACATATATTTGAATTAATATGTTGTAATAGTTGGAGTATGGGCCGTATTAAGCCTCCGACTCATGGACACGCGAGCTAAACATATGACCGCATATGTTAAACCCGAACCATTGGCGCGCGCGTTATATTTATTACATTGTAATGTATTTCAATGTATTACATTGTAATGTATATATATATATATATATATATATATATATATATATATATATATATATATATATATATATATATATATATATATATATATATATATATATATATATATATATGTTGCCATTTAAACCATGCGCCAAGGAAATGTTTTTAACCTTTGTTATGCGCGTATGGTTTGACCGATGGGTTAACCACCCGAGATTTATAACGGTTAAACTACTTTTGCGCCTAGCCTATGGTTTCATGCACCATGTGCCTAGATGCCTAGGCGGTTAGGGGCTGGCATGCCCTTAACCGTCCTACGGTTTGTACTGGTGCGCGGTTATGCACGAGACTGAGTTTTTACGCTTAAATAAGCATGTGAGCCAAGTTTTCTCAAGGGGGAGTACAATTTGTAGAACCAGAGACAACAAAGTTGAAGAGGGAGACTTCAAGGAGGCTAACTTCTTCATTTTTTGACCGATTGAGGTGCCGAAAGAGCGCAGACAGGGGTTTTGGGATGCTGCGGAGCCATTGGAGTAGTCGGTTTGTCATTTTGAGCATTGTAAGGCATGTTTTTGAGCACTTTGAGCAATTTAATAATAATGATCCATTGGAAGCTGGACCAGGAGATGTAGCCCGGAGAGGGGTGAAATCCTTTATCAAGTTGTTGTGTTTATGTGCTGATGTTCATTGTTTATGCTGCTGTCTATGTGTATTTTGCATAAGTAATCCTTAAATTTATGTGTTGCAAATTGATCCGGTTTCTTTAAACACATAACATTTCACTTGCAATAATTATTCAAGTTTTTCAAGTCTTCTTCACTTTTAGATCAACCACCTCCTCCTACTTTATTTACCTCTGGCAAGGATCTGGATCGAGGCCGAGTTGAATTGGCACTTGGAGAACGCGGCGACGCCTCCTGCAGCTAAACCCGATGCTTTGGCCCTTTGTGTAGCTCTTTCTATCACCCCAAGTGATCACGGGCCGTGACCCTGCACCTATCTTCAAAGGCACTTTTTTCATTTTGCGTTTCAACGATTCTAGATGTAGTGGAGGAGTGACCCCCTGTATTTCAAAGTCCTGGTAGCCGAAATGCCAAATTGACTAATCATTTCGTGTTTCGGCGATTCCAGATGAAGTGGAGGAGCGACTCTGTGTCTTTCAAAGTCCCGGTAGCCGAAATGCCGAAATGCCGAAATGGCTAATCATTTTGTGTTTCATGGATTCCAGATGCAGTGGAGGAGCGACCCCCTATCTTTCAAAGTCCCATTAGCTGAAATTCCGAAATGGATAATCCGCAATCAATGATCGAATTTGATTTAATATGGATGGTCACAATGAACCTTAATGTATTTCTAGGATTCTCCCACCGAGATTTCTCATTCCTATGCTCTCGACCCCTGTATTTCAAAGTCCTGGTAGCTGAAATGGTGACCGAACTTAATCGCATGCCATGTATCCTTCAAGATTAACGGTCTTGATTCTTTCTGGGATTCTCCCACCAGGAGCTCCAAAATCCCCGAAATGTCGACTAGCTGCCACTTGTCCCCCTTCTTTAGGACCTGCCTTTCCATACGACCCTGTGCTATGATCATAGGCCCGCACCCAAAGGCGCCTTCACATTTTTCATATCGTGGGTGGAAGGGAGTCGACCCTTGTATTTCAAAGTCTCGGTAGCCGAAATGGTGACTGGACTTAATCAAGCGCCATGTGTCCTTCAAGATTGGACGACCACGATCATTTCATGACTTTGGCCATAAAAGATGATCCCATGCAATAAAAATCATGCAACTCCATGGCTCTGGCTTACCTGATGACTTTTGATCTGCTTCGCCGATGGATCTTCACCGCTAAAAAGAAAAAATACCCACCTGCTTGATTTTTAACCCGAAAATAGAGGTTTTATGCATGCTGCGCTTGGGCGCTCATGACTGTGACCTTGGATAACTTCATTTGATGAGTCTTAAGACCCATTTCATCTATTTCTCACCAAGGACCCGAATCCAGAGAGAAGATTCCCCCTTACAAGAATATGCGCTAACATTAGGCTCCATGGGGGATAGAGTCCTCCCTGTGAGGCTCTAAGAACTCTTTGCAGTTTTAGTGCCTTGTTGTTGGTCTATGGTGTCATTTATTAAGCCGAAAATAAACATAAAAATAATATTTACAAAAACAGAGGAGCTTTCTGAGGCTCAAACACGACATTTCTTCAGGAAATACCCATTTACTGGGCTATTAAAAACTTCTTTACCCTACAAATCCTATAATCTATACGTGTTATTTAATAATACTTTAGATATTTTGATTATCCTGATACAGAGGGCATCAAACTTGTTGTGTTTTCCCCTATATTGTCTGGGTGCATCCCACTTAAGCACCAAATCTCCCAGCTTGAATTCCTCTTTCCTGACCTTCCTGTCAAAGGCCTGCTTGATCTTCTACTAATGACTATGAGCTATGTCCATTACCTACTCCCTGATCTGTTGCACTTCCACCACTTGATGAATTCTTCTGACCATATGGTCTAGATCTCCTTCATGATCTTAAAAGAATTTCGCTACAGGTAAAGCGAGCAGAGTGGGAAACACAGCCTCCATCCCATAAACAAGTTGAAAAGGTGAGGTGCTCAGGGACTTATTTTTTGTCACTTGAACAACACATAGAGAAAATTTGAGCTTTGAATCTTAGGCCCTCTTATTGTCTTCCAATAACCTTTTAATGAGTTTGATTAGACTTTTATTGGAATATTATTCCAGTCCATTTCCTTGAGGATAACAGGGAGTGGAGTGAATTAGTGAAATCTCAAACTTCTCACAGAACTTAACCAGAGGCTCAGACTTGAAAGAAGCATCATTATCAGTGACAATTCTGCTAGGACAGCCAAATCTAGCTATGATATCCTCTAGGAAGCTGATAATTACCTTGTGTGTAACACTCCTGGTGGGGGCAACTTCTATCCACTTGGTAAAATACTTTGTTGCAGTCAGGATCCATCTTTGTTGGCCACTTGAAGGAGCATGAATTTCTCTAATGAAGTCCAACCCCCACTGTTGAAAGGGTGTCGAAGCTACTACAAGATTTAGTGGCAGAGATTTGAGTTGCTGCTTTACTGAGAACCTTTGGCATTTTATGCAAGCTCTGACTTCTCTATAGAGATTAGTGAATAAGGTGGGCCAGTAGTACCCATCCCTGAGAATTTTGTGAGCTGTGGTCTTCCAGAAATGATGCCCTCCACAAAGGTCGCTATGGAAATCAAACATAACTTTCTGGGCTTCCTGTGGGTTCAGAAACCTCAGAAACACCCCTAGAGGGTCTCTTCAGTACAAGAGTTGGTGAATAAGGAAATATCTAACTGACTTGAGCTTTAAATCTCTTGCCTTTCTTTTTCCCATTCCATCAAGAGGCTTCAACTCTTGCAGAAAGTACAAAATGTCTCTATACCAGGTGCATTCTGCTAGTGATAAGCCACCCTATGAGATTTTGTTGGACGACTCAGCTTGTTGACTTTTTGAGCAAGCATTGATGAAGCTAACCCCCAATCCCTTGTGATTTTATTCATCCAGCAACTTGGCTAAACCCTGCCCTTTAACCAAGTTGGTGGGATTTATCTCCAGGTCAAACTCAACGATCTTGGAAATCCATTTACCTCTTCTCCCATCTATGTCTGGTTGTATAAGGGTGTCTTTCACAGAGGCTGAAGGAACGTATGCAGTTACTCTTGAGTGCAAGACATAGACTCTGAAATATTTGAGAGCTTTCACCAAGGCATAGGCCTACTTCTTCATCATATCATACCTGATTTCTGCATCTCTTAATGCTTTACTGAATAAGGAAATGGGTTGCTCTCTCCCTTCCTCATTTTTCTGCAATAAGACCGCTTCTACTGTATCAAAAGAAGCGAAAGAAAAAACTAGGAAATCCTTGGAATAATCAGGACTGATCAGCACAAGTGCCTCAGTCAATGCCTTTTTTATTTGGACAAAAGATTCCCTGGGTTCAGCAGTCCATTTTACTTCATTTCCCTTTCTGAGCATGGTTGTGATGTGTTTCACCAACTCAACAAAATTTGAGACGAACCTCCTCAGAAAGTTAATCTTCCCTAAAAAATCCTGGACTTCCTTTCTAGACCTGGGAAGTGACATGGCATGAATTGCCTCTACCCTGCTGGGATCAATTATCACTCCCTCTGATAATACTATATGGCCTAACAACTTCCCCTCCTTCATAGCAAACAAATATTTCTTGGGATTTAAGAAAAGGCCAAACCTCCAGCATTTCAAGAAAACTTTCCTCAAGTGACAAAAATGCTCTATATCAAACCTGGAGAAGACTGTGATGCCATCCAGATAGATCATCACAAACTGATCTTTCTCCCCGATGAAGGCTATGTCCATGGCTCGTTGAAATGTTTCTCTTGCATTCATTAATCCAAAAGGCATTTTGGCATACATGAATGTTCCCCAAGGAGTGGTGAAGGTTGTTTTTTCTCTGTCCTCGGGCATGACTAATATCTGATTATAGCAAGAAGAACCATCAATCATGGATATCATAGATGCACCGGTTACCCTCTGCAATATGTGTTTCATGTTGGGCAAGGGATAGTTGTCTTTCTTTGAGCTCTTGTTCAGGTTCCTGAAATCAACACAGAGCCTGATTTCTCCACTTTTCTTCCTCACTGGGACCAAATTGGCCACCCACTCAAAATATCTCAATGGGACAATGATTTGGGCATCTAACAACTTCTTCACTTCTCTCTCCATGATAGGCAACAACATGGGATTTATTTGTCTTAGCTTCTGCCTAAATGGCTTAGCCTCTTCCTTTGGTGGGATATCGTGTTCAATGACAGATGTGTCATATGTCTTGAGGTCTTCATAGGTCCATGCAAACACATCAACAAATTCTCTTAATAACTCGGTATATTTGGCCCTCTTCTCTTTGGTCAAACTTCTTGACAACTTGACAAACTTAGGCTCCTCCTATGTGCCGATGTTGCACTCCGCTATATCAAGATATCCATTTGAAAACCTACCCTTTACTGCCACATCATTCCCATCGAACAATCTTTATAAAGGGACTAGTCCCTTCAGAATGTGATTTCTAGGAAAATGAATAATATGGTGATTAGCAATTTTATTTAAAAATACCTTAGGGTGAGGGCGACTTTCGAGATCAGGATCCTGATCAATGTGCAATGCAGAAAATTCATCGACAGACTGAAGATTTTTTTTGATTTCAAGATCGTCTTTGAATACCTTCCAATGCTTGATATTGTCCGGTATAGATGGCCTATATCTTATCTCAACATCATATTTGATCTTAGGAGGAAGAGTGATCCTAAACAGACTAGCTGAGACAACTAAGGAATCGACCAAAGTATTTTCCTCTCTTGGAATAAAAGAAATGTTGAAAGCCGAGAAGAAATTATCAATCAGGTCCCACACCTTATTTTTGTAACTCTTGAGTCGAGGATGCTTATCCCAATAAGAATTTTTGACTTGCTGGATTACCAACTCAGCATCTCTGAACACTTCTACCCCCTCAATTCCCATTTCTTTTGCAGCCCTTAAACCTAGAACAAGAGCTTCATATTCTGCCACATTATTGGTAGCTTCAAATTCTAGCTTGTATGACAGGGATATGGTTTCCTAACAAGGTGACACAAAAACCACTCCAGCGCTAGCGCCTTCGCTAGAAGAAGCTCCATCGAAGAACATCTTCCAAACAGAGGTGGTTGGAGGAGGTATCTCATGATTAAATATGGGTTGCTTTCTAATTTGAAAAGGGGCTTCGGGAGTATCAGTGAGCTGCAATAAACTAGACCCCAAATCAGTGTCAATTGCAAAGATAGGATGATTGGTGGGGTCTGCTTCATCACTAACAATGTAGGCCAACTGAGCTTCTTTGTACAACCTCCTGTGTTCCCCTCCAAAGACTGGAATGGTGACATATGTGAGATCCATCTGTAATGTTCCTCCAAGTTTTTTAATCCAAGATCTTGACAACAACATGTCAAACTTGGGGGGAACATCATCTACTACAATGTGCATGACCACACTCTTCATTGGCAACTGAAATAAAGAGACCACCAAGTCTTTGATGACTCCAAGGCATTGCACCCTCCTTGAATCAAAAGAGTACAAATCGTGATAAGCCTTTGTCACTTCCAGTCCCAATTCTTCCATGACTATTTTAGGCATAAGGTTGTGGGAAGCTCTTGAATCCATGAGGCAACTATGCAGCACCTTATCATGTATGTTCAGGGATGTGTAAAAGGGAGCGGATGAATAATATTTGTCTTCTACCATGGGACCTAGGACGACTGCTGGATTTTCATCTTGAATATTTACTAATTCTTTGGAAGGCTAGGGGGACTCAGATTGTAGTAGTTTGGAGAGGGACCTTTTGAAATCTTCATTTTTAACTAGTTCTGAGAGGGGTATGAGAATTATAATCTTTTTAATTTCATGCTCAAAACTAAAGGAGGAAAGAGGCTTAGGAGCTTCCCTTACCTTTGAGACAGGTTCTTTGGTTGTTGACGAAGTATTCTGAGTTTTCTTTTCCTTAGTAGTGATTGTTGCAGGTTTAGCAGGACTTTCCGCTATGAGGGGTTGATCATGGCTATCAAAATTCCCTTCTTTCTTCTTTGACCTGAGATGGTATCTGTTCGGAGTGTTTTTGGCCTTTTCCCCTTTACTCCACTCATTGATTTGAATGTTCATAAGGAATTCTTCATATGAATATTGAGTCAAATGGGGAAAAGGGGAAGTGTCTTCAATACAGTGAATTTCGAGCTCATCTATCTCCTCTCCTTCCTCATGAGCAACTAGGTTATTTTGGAGAGGGGTTTGAATCCTCTGATCATATCTGTCTTTGCTTCTTTATTCCCTTGGCAAATCCTATGGCACATTGTTGCTAGGCATCCTGAATCCTCTGTTATCAGTATTTTGGGGATTTCTATACATGGGCTTCCCTTCTCACTCCTACCTTTCCATTCTAGCAGAAAGCGATTTTATCACTTTAGTTACCTCGTCCGTCTGAAGGGGAAGGGTAGAGGAATTGGATGGGGAGGCTTCAGGTCTCTTCCTGGATATGTCTCTATCATCCTTATTCCTGAGTCGGTCAATAGCCAATATGTTAGATTCTACTTCCATGGCTGCATCCTGTATGTGAGCCAAAGTAGTCACTCTCCTTTCCCTCAACAGGAGGCAGAAATCGAGATCAAAAGTGCTAGCATAAGTGATTTTAGCAGAGGCTTCTAAGGGCTTTATCTCAACGGGGATCCTATTGCACATTTTATTGAATCTCTTGGAGAAGTCAGAGGCAGACTCTCCTTCCTTTCTCTTCAAAGACCCAAAATCTGTCATGTAATACATGAAGTCTTTTTTGTCTCCCCACAGTCTCAAAAAGACATTATCCAAAGCCTCAATCCCATCGATAGATCTAGGAGGCAAGGCCCTAAACCATTTTCTAGCCTTGCCTTCAAGGCTATGGAAAAAAATCCTCATCCATACATCTTCATGCATGATAACATGATCATCTGTAAAACTGTAAAAGGCTTCAAGGAGTTCTTCTGCAGCTATGTCGCCTTCGCCTGTAAACTTGGGCAACTTCTTAAGGTATCCATCTGCTGGAAGGGCATTGAGAGGTTGAGGTAACAAAAGGGGAGAATACCTAGCAGCTATTATAGCCTCCATTATGGTCATGGGGGGATTTTCACCTACCATAGGAATATTAGGTGGAGGAGAACTCGGAGGAGAAGGAGCTCTAATAGGGGATACTAGAAATGAGCTTTCAGGTGGAAGGGGGAACAATGGGGGATTCAGAGAGAACGCTAAGGGGCTTGAGTCAACATATGCTCCTCTTTTTGCAGTAGTAGCAATAGTAATAAGAGGAGGGGTGGTAAAGATAGAGGTGGGGAAATCTTTTGTGGTCCTGGGTCTATGCCAAGGTACAACTGAAGGGGAGAGGGGAGTGACTGTTAAGAACCAAACATCAATATAGCATAGAAAAACCTCAGGAAAAGTACTCAACGCCTTGAAAAAGAGATCAGTTCAGATAATAAGCCTCTTCGAGGGGGCAACCTCCTTTTACCCCACTTAAATGTTCAAGTACAAGATGCTTCAAAATGAAAATGTCTCCTTGGTATATATAGGAGACTATGAGGTATAATTACAACTAATGGCTTAAAGCCGGCATAAATAAAATAACATTACTAATCTAATATGCCCCAATTAAGGGGTAATAAATAACATTACTAATCTAATATGCCCCAATTAAGGGGTAATGAGCCAATATTAGGGCTTAACGTGCCCCTCCCCTTGAGACAAGTGTTGTCCGCAACGCTTGAGTAACTTTGGATGCTTTTGTATAAAAGACTCATCTTCCCAAGTGGAATCTTCAGCCGGTAGTTTCCTCCATTTAATGAGATACTCTGAAATGGATCTATTCCTCAGTTGGAGAATTATTGTGTCAGTGATGGCTTCAGGCTCCAATGTGATTTTTCCTTCCTCGTCAAGTTCTGGCAATATAGTTTGAACTGGGATCTTGTCGCCTATAACCTTCTTTAAGCATGAAACATGGAAAACTAGGTGTACTCGTGAAGATGCAGGCAACTCCAATTTGTATGCCATAGTACCA
>SNQJ01S0025651.1:212417-231315 GCA_010110895.2 Picea sitchensis
TTTCACCCAAAATACTACAGACTGTCCACGATCCAATGCAACCAGTCCCACACAATTTGGATACTCTAGGAAGAAGTTATGATTGTTTTACCTGGAACACCTTCTTGAGACTAGTCAATAGGACTAGTCAGATACCCTATCTTTTTAAGATGACCCAGAAGCTGAAATTTTTACCACAGATACATTACTAATTTCTGTAAATGGACTCTAGAGTTCACGGTCTGAAACGTTACATAAGAATTTTTATAGCAAAAATTCTGCAATGACTCATTTTAGGATGATTCCAGAACCCTATATTGTACAGGCTGTATCTCCGAAAGTATAAGGCCTCAGGAGCTGAATTTTGAACCCAACGTACTTTGATCCGTCTACTAAATATCCTCCAAGTTGTTCCTTTTGAAACGTTGTAGAAAACAAGTTATAGAAAAAATTCCACGGTGTCTCAGATGTAGCAGTGAAACCCCAAGACCTTGAGCTCTGATACCATATGTTAAGAACCAAACATCAATATAGCATAGAAAAACCTTAGGAAAAGTACTCAACGCCTTGAAAAAGAGATAATTTCAGATAAAAAGCCTCTTCGAGGGGGAAACCTCCTTTTACCCCACTTAAATGTTCAAGTACAAGATGCTTCAAAATGAAAATGTCTCCTTGGTATATATAGGAGACTAGGAGGTATAATTACAACTAATGGCTTAAAGCCAACATAAGTAAAATAACATTACTAATCTAATATGCCCCAATTAAGGGGTAATAAATAACATTACTAATCTAATATGCCCCAATTAAGGGGTAATAAATAACATTACTAATCTAATATGCCCTAATTAAGGGGTAATGAGCCAATATTAGGGCTTAACAGTAACAAGGATTTCTCCCTCCAGTCCCAGAACAGGAGGGGAAAACTCAGCAGGAACACTTCCGAAATTCAGGAAACGGGAAACTTCAGAAAAAGGTTTGCTAGGAAGATGAGAAGAAGAAAATGGAGTTTCTACAAAAGGAGATGGCAAATTACATGGTTCAACAGTGGAAGTTTCTCCTTGAAAGGCCTTTCCTTTTTTGATAATCACCTCCAAATCAGCTCCAGGTGTAGCTAGAGGCAGCTGTGGATGGGACCGTGTGTGTCTATCTCTGGAAGCCACAACTAAAACAAGAGGTTCGCCATAGTGGATTCCTCACAATGGAGTCGCCAGGTGCACAATAGAAATCTCGTAGGGATATGGTGCCTGATGCACCTTCAGAATCAGAGGCTCGATGTCGTTAGATCCCAGGAAAAATTTTCAACTTCGTCCTTCGAAATGGCGTCATAAATTTTGGCGTCAGAAGTCACACCTCGATTGCAGTAGGAGTATAGCCCAACACCCATCATTTTAAATGTCATGATTTGTTGATAAAGGGTGATGAATGAAAGTAAACTCAGAACAATATCGTTCTAACTCAGAAAACTGGGTTGGAACAGCTAAGACAGGTGAGGTCTTGATCTAATTTAAGCCAGTAATTTTGCATAGTAGTGAGTAAGTGGAGGGAAAAATAAAGGAAATAAATTTTTCTCTGGACATCTGGTCTTCCATCAGCCTTTAAAAAGGGGAAAAGTCACAAATATGAGATCCGCTCAGATCTAAGAAACTTCAAGAAAATTAAGATGCTGCAAAACTAATATAATCAAACATACATTATATAGTCATTACAATAGCCGACTGGATCATCCATGCCCGGGCTCTTAAGATTCAGAGGAAAAAGGGTAGGAAGATGTTGTCTTCCATTAAACAAGAAGTCTCAAATATCAATCTATAACCAGGGAACTAGAGGCGTCGTTAAAGCTTTATAATTGGGAGCTTATCTCTACCATCCATGCCTACAAAAATACAAAAACTGAGTATATAAACTCATAGAAATTCGCCACCTTGGCACCAGGAGGGTAGCTGAGACATTAAAATCCAACTTAGCATGTGTAGGCTCCTCTGGTCAGAAAAGGACATCAGATTGGCATGGCTTCTTTAGAAAAACCTACACACAGGACGATCTTGGGCAGACTGCCTGCCAAAACCTCCATGCCTTACATTTAAGGAGTGAGGCGAGGTTTCAATCACCTCCTCCTACTTTATTTACCTCTAGCAGGGATCATGATCGAGGCTGAGTTGAATTGGCACCTGGAGAATGCGGCGACGCCTCCTACATCTAAACCCGACGCTTTGGCCCTTTGTGTAGCTCTTTCTATCACCCAAAGTGACTACGGGCTGTGACCTTGCGCCTATCTTCACAGGTGCTTTTCGTATTTCATGTTTCAGTGATTCCATATGCAGTGGAGGAGCGACCGCTTGTCTTTCAAAGTCCCAGTAGCCGAAATGACGAAACGGCTAATCATTTCGCGTTTTGACGATTCCAGATGCAGTGGAGGAGCGACCCCCTGTCTTTCAAAGTCCCGGTAGCCGAAATGTTGAAAATGCTAATCCATAATCAATGGCAGGATTTGATTTAATATGGATGGTCACAATGAACCTTAATGTATTTCAGGAATTCTCCCACCGGGAGTTCTTGTTCCTATGCTCTTGACCCCTATATTTCAAAGTCCTGGTAGTCGAAATGGCGACCAGACTTAATCACACACCACGTATCCTTCAAGATTAATGGTCCCAATTCTTTTGGGGATTCTCCCACTGGGAGCTCCAAAATCCTCGAAATGTCGACTAGCTGCCACCTGTCCCCCTTCTTTAGGACCCGCCTTTCCATACGATACACAAAATGTGAAGGCGCCCACACCCAAAGGCACCTTCACATTTCACGTATCGTTGGTGGAAGGGAGTCGACCCTTGTATTTCAAAGTCCCAGTAGACGAAATGGCGACCAGACTTAATCAGGTGCCATGTGTCCTTCAAGATTGGACGACCATGATCATTTCATGACTTTGGCCATAAGAGATGAGCCCATGTGCTAAACCTTGTGCAAATCCATGGCTCTGGCTTACCCGATGACCGTTGATCTACTCCATCGATGGATCTTCGCCGCTAAAAAGCAAAAATGCCCGCCTACTTGATTTTTAACCTGAAAATAAAGGTTTTATGCATGTTGCGATTGGGTTCTCATGAATGTGACCTTGGATAACTTCATTTGATGAGTCTTAAGCCCCATTTCATCTATTTCTCACCAAGCACCCTAATCCAGAGAGAAGCTTCCCCCTTACAATAATATGTGCTAACACTATGTATAAAAAGAGAGATATAGTATGTATAAAAAGAGATAATGATAAAAATAAGATAAAGAAGATGAGATGTTAACAATGAAAACAGAAGGATATGAGAATTTCAAAGAAAAGAAGAAAAATATGCAACCATGGGAACAATTAGATGTGAGGAAAAGAAACTAAGAAAAGGGAGGGTGGTGTTGGATATACTAAGACAACTGAGAGGGGGGGTGAATCAGTTGTTATTGTGCTTAAACAATTTTATGCCTATTAAAATGTTATTAGCCTTATTCAAGTGATCATCAAGATTATGCAAGTCATGAACAACACAAATAATAAACATCAATCACACACATGATATACAGAGAGACATATATTCATGAGGAAACCCATAAAGGGAGAAAACCTCTTCTTCTTGGAATGATAGGCAATCTTTTAAGTTCTGTACATCATCTTTCTTTGAGCACCAACTCAAAATGAGGCTACAACCTCTTCTTTAGCAAGCTGAAACTTGCTGAGAGCACCAAATATCTGGTTTCTCTAGCACCCACTAGAAGGAAGCACCGACTCCCTGAGTGTTCCAACACCAACTGGATGGAAGCACCAACTTCCAGTCACACAGACACCAACCTATATAACATAGAACACTGATTCTCCCTTGCACCACCCTACCACCCTAGTTTTTCTCGCTGCAACCAGATGGAAGCTACAGCTCCATGTGTTCAAGAACCCACTTGAAACTCCGAGGACAACAATACTCCCTAGAACCACCCTACCACCATGTTTTCTAAAAATTTGCTTGAATATTACTTTATAATAATACAAACATTTCAATGTTTACCAGTTCTTCTCTGTTCTGTAATTCTGGTTTGGTTATGTTTATTCATGCTTGACTCCACTTGTTGTTTCTTTCCATCTTCTCTTCCTCTGTTCTTCTCATACTTTTAAGTTCTCATATAGCCTGTTGTTTTCACCATTTCTTATCTGTCCATCTTGTGTTCTTCATCTCTGCATCTCTCACCCTCTCTTCATGCTCTCTACTTGATTACATATAGTTCAACTTGTTTTTATCGAGAAACAACCGACTTCCTCTGTCTCAACATATTTCTTTGATTCATGCTCTCATCATTCGTTACACTCTACATCAACAACACTCAATGTTGGGAATCTCAGAACGCTCAAGAGCCATAATTCCAACGCTCAAGAACAATGGTTCAACTACTCAAGAACAATGACTCAGTTAGTATAACTGATCAATAAATCACAAGATGAGAAAATAACCCTTCGATCAGATTTGGTTTGATTAGCGCCGTTGGATTATACTCCAAGGTGGATCCTGGTAACGTTATCTCCTTCCCCTATATTCTGTTGATGTGACCATGGATGATGTTATCATGTTACCATGCAATTGCGGGTGCAACCAAAGGCATTTTGAGGGAAACCTATTTTTTGCCCCGCAATTCACTATGAGCCACCACGCGTCCTTTCTCCAAAATATTTTTTTTGATTGTGGCCTGCTCACAAAACATTAAGACACAAGCATGTTCTGGCCCTGTAATGTGATGGGATCGTCGATCTCATGATATTGATGGTGCTCCTGAATTGACGGTTTAGATCTGTCCACTCAAGTCTGTGGATTAGATCTACCCTTCCTAAATCAATGATGGAGATTTACTTCGTGATCTAGGCTCCGAGAGTTTCAAATCTCAAACCTCACGTTTCCCATACGCCAAACTTCTAGAGTTGACAATCCATTGACGTGTTTCCCTCTCGGATAAATGGTCCTCATTCACTACGGGAATTTAAACTTTCAACCAAATCAACGGTTTTTCGGTCCCTTTATCGATCAATGGTTTATTTCATGGAAACAAATCAATCGTCAGATTTGATCCTTACACTCATCCTTTCATTCTTCAATCTGATGGCTAGGACTTAATCAAACATTGAGATGGATGGTTGTCGAAACTTCTCCCTTTGAAACTTCAGGATTTAAAATTTTCAAACTTACACTATCCTTCCACTGTACTATGATCGACGATTGAGAATACACCCGAAGTGATCTTTCAGATCGGACAAATCGTGTCTTTGTTGATGTGGTCTACCACATGTCCTGGCTAAGGTGGTCTACTGACGTGGGTCAGACATGTAAGTAGAGTAGTGGAGCATGGAGGCAAAGCGTAGTAGTGGAGTGTGACATGTAGCGGGTAGTGGAGTGTGACGTCAGAGCATGTAGGTGGTATGTATGAGTGGTTTGGTGGTTTACTTGGAGGGGTGGTTAGGCGATAAATGGTAATGAGCGAGGGGGTTCTGAGTTAATAGGAAGGTGACATGTATGAGGGTCCCACATGGAAAATACCACCAACTTGGACCCCCTCGGTTAAAGACAGAAAGGTTGAGGGGGTATGATATGCCCTGTCAGCCGTAGATCTGAGAGCCTGATTATCAACCGTTGAGATTAGTGCCCCCTTCTTATAACTTATCCTGTCCTCCCACTTTAGAATGATATGATGGCTGAAATTTACTTCTGATGATCTAATGGTTGAGGATTTATTTCGGTTCTCTGGCTCTCCAGACTTTGTGGATTTCAAATCTCAAACTGATGCTTTGGATCAGACGACCAAGATCCACTTCATATGATTTGACGCTTGATATTTTCTTCGGACGATATGACGGCTACGATATTCTTCAAATGATCTGAAGGTTGACAATTTATTTAGGCTCTTTGGCTCTCTAGGCTTCAGGTATTTCAAATCTCAAACTAAAACTCTCGAAGTGATTTCTTCAGAGTGTAACCTCCTCACATCTTTAGACCCAAAACAAATGTCATTCGTTGATCAAGATATTAGATCAACAACTCGATTTGTGTGCGATGTAGATTTACCTTGGATTAAATCTAACGACTCTCCATCTTTTTTCATCCTATCCTCCCATTTATTTCAATCTGATGACTGACAAAAATTCAAGTGATCGATATCTCAAATCTCATCCCTTGCTTATCCTTTCCTTCCATTAATTCAATCCGATGGTTATTGGTTCTCTGGATCGGTGATCCAACGACCACTATCACTCTTCCTCCTAAGATTTTGATCTCTCTGAATTAGAAGGTTTTCTAAGTGTTTACGGGTCTCGACCTTTGCTCCTCTTGCAAGTCCTTCTATTGGACCTCGTCTGCAGTTCTGGACCGCTATCTCTTCTGAGATTTCTCATCTTCTGCTCTTTCGAGTTTTGGTTCATTGTTGTTCTTTCCATCAATGAAAAGAACACACTTCCCGTACAACATGCCAACAATATCCCCCTTTTCCATAGATGGAAACCTTGAAATGATGCACTGTTATGCTTAGACCTCCAACTGTAGCATCCAGACCACACCTTTTCTCCCCCTTTGACATCAATGTCAAAGAAAACATGCTCCCCTTGAGTTGTTGTAGTAATTTTCTGAGGTATCATATATTCGACCAACACATACTCCCCCTGACAGGATGGAATCTCTTAGGTGAGAGAAGGGATGACACCCAACTTTTGACGGAGATATTCAAATGGTGTCTTGGATAGGGGTTTAGTAAAGATGTCTGCAATTTGTTCTGTGGTAGGAAAATAATTCAGCTGGACAACTCTGTTTGTAACCTGCTCTTTGAGAAAATGATACTTTATTGGTATATGCTTCATCTTTGAATGGAGAACATGATTTTTGGAGACACTAATGGAACTACTGTTGTCACAATGAAGTGGAATTAGATCAATATAAGTTATCTTCAAATATGCAAGAGTTTGTATCATCCATAAAATCTGAGTGCAATAAGTAGCAACATCAATGTACTCTGCTTTTGTAGTTTATAATGAAATAGATTCCTGCTTCTTACTAAGCCATGATACTAATGAGTCACCTAAAAAGAATGCACCTCCACTGGTGCTCTTTTGCTCATCCAAACAATTTTCCCAATCAACATCTGAATATCCAGTTAATTGAAAATTCTGATTTCTAGGATACCATAGACCATAAGTCATTGTACCCTTCAAATATTTGAATATCCTCTTGACAACTGCTAAATGAATTTGTTTAGGAGAAGACTGATAATGACCTATCATTCCAACAACTTGCATTATATCAAGACGAGATTTGTGATGTACATAAGACTGCCTATCATTGATTGATATGTTCTTTGATCAACATCAGGTGAAATATCATCTTTACTGAGATTACAACCAATCACCATAGGTGTACTAACAGGAGAAGAATATTACATCTGAAACCTCTTCAACATCTCGTTCAAATATATTTCTTGAGAGATAAATATCCCTGCATAACTCTGATTGATTCGTAAACCAATAAAATATGCCATTTCTCCTATCACAAACATATCAAACTCAGTCTGCATTGAATTAGCAAACCAATGAACTGAAGGGTCATTAGTGCATTCAAAAATAATGTCATCTACATAAACTAAAACAACTAATAAATCATCACCTTCAAGTTTTATGTATATATTACTTTCAACAGTACCTTTCTTGAACCCTTTGTCCTGTAGAAATTTGTCCAGTATTTGATACCAGGCTCGTGGTGCCTGTTTGAGTCCATATAATGCCTTTTTCAACTTACAGACATAGTCAGGATTACTTGTCAGTGAAAATACTTCAGGTTTCTCCATATATGCATTTTCTTCTAGATCTCCATTAAGAAATGTTGACCTAACATCCATCTGATATACTTTAAAGTTATTATGACATGCATAGGCAAGAATCATTCTGATGGATTCCAATCTTTCCAATGGTGCAAAGGTTTCATCAAAAGCTTGTCGTTCAACTTGTGAATAACCCTTACAGACCAATCTGGCTTTATTCCTAACAATTTTTCCTTTTTCATTCATTTTATTCTTAAACACCCATTTGGAGAAAATTACATTCTTATTTGCAGGTCTAGGCATAAGCTCCCTAGTATTGTTCTTCTCAATCTGATCCAGTTCCTCATTCATTGATTTTAACCAATTTACATATTCATTGGCTTCATTAAATTTCTTGGGTTCGACCATGGATATGGAGGCTATATGTAATTGCTCGGTGTCTTTGATTATCCTTCTCCTGGTTTTTACACCTTTGTCTTTCTCACCAATTATCGGACTTGCAGGATGATTCTTTTGAGTAATTTTGGAGGAAGGATTTGATGTTGTATACTGATTTGAGTCTGCCTAAGTATTTATATCTTCATCTAACTCAGAGTCTTATTTTTCTGATTCTTTGACCTGTTCATCTTCAACTTCAACTATATCCTTTGTTGTTGATTCAACACTGCTTACATCTCGTACCAATATCTCTTCATCAACTTTTATGTCAATGCAATCAACCAATTTATGTAGTCTCTTATTATAGCATATGTATCCTTTATTGTTTGTAACATACCCTAATAAGATACCTTCATTATCCCTGTCATAATATTTCCCAAGATTTTCATCATTATTCTTGATATAACACTTACTCCCAAAAACTTTAAAATGCCCGATTGAAGCTGGTCTTCCAAACCATAGTTCATAAGGAGTCTTGTCACTTTGTGGCATGAGATGAGCTTTGTTAATAACATGTATTGTTTTATGAATTTATTCTACCCAATATGTCTAAGGAATATTCCTTTCATTCATCATTGATCTTGCCATCTACTGAACTGATCTATTATGTCTCTCAACTACTCCATTTTGCTGTGGAGTCCATGGAATAGTATACCCTCTTTTGATCCCATGTTTATCACAAATCTCTTTGAAGTCCCTTGAACTAAACTCTCCTCCTCTATCATACCTTAATACCTTCAGTATTTTTCCTGTTTGATTCTCAGTCAGAGATTTAAACACTTTGAACTTTTCAAATGCTTCAAATTTTTCTTTCGGAAAGGAAACCCATGTAAGTGTAGAATAATCATCAATAATCAACATGAAGTAATTTTATTTTATTTTTCCTTCCTTCCTTGATGGTCCACATAAATCCATATGTACTAACTGAAGTGGTTTCTTTGTTGATGCAAAGTTCTTAGATTTAAACTGTGTCAGGGTGAGATTTCCTATTTGGAAACTTTTACATACAAAATCATATGGCTTTGATATCTTTGGAAGATCTTTTATTGCCCCATTGTTTCTAAGTTTGACTAGATGATCAAAATTTAGGTGTCCAAGTCTCTTATGCCATAACCAAATTTCATCATACTTGCTTAAGTGACATTCTTCTTTTTCTTCTTTCAAAACATAGACATTGTTTTCTTTCCTTATTCTTTTAGCCACCACTTGTCCTGAGTTTACATACTTTATCTTACAATCTTTGGAAGTAAACACCACTTCACATTCTCTGTCACACATTTGAATTACACTAATCAAATTATTATTCAACCAATCTACACGCAGAACATCCTGGACTTTTCCTTTGCCATTACTCAAACTCACCATCCCTTTACCCTTGATTTTACCTGGTTCATCATTTCCAAAGGTCACATTTCCTGTTTTTCTTTTACTTATAGACATAAAATTATCCTTGTCTCCAATCATGTGCTTGGAACATCCACTGTCTATATACCAGGAGTTATTTTGTTTTTGAGCTTAAAGTACTAGACCACATTTTTCACTATCTTTCTTTTTCCATGTGTTGGCATATCTAGCTAAGTGTTTTATCCTTGGATTTGCTTTGTAATTATTCATATGGAAGTTTGCAGCTTTGTGGCCAAAGTTATGACAATTATAGCATTTGAGCTCATTTTTCAATAGGTCGAAGTGATTGGTGCAACTTTGTCTACTCATTGGTTGTTTAGTTCTATGTTGCAAAGTTTTTTTATTTCTTGATCTCCTCAATTGCATGTCTCTAAACTTAATTTGACAATTTGCAATCTTATGACCAAAATTAGAGCAGTAAAAATAGTAACCATGGAAGAAATTTTGGTACATGAAGGATGGCCTTCTTCTTGACATTTGTAGCTCCATCTTCTGATATCTTTTTTTTTTTTATCAGGGATCATCTTGTCTTTATTATATTTTGGTGGCAGAGTAATCACTTGGTCTGATTGTATGCTGACTTGGAAATTGATCCTCTTTACTGGCTCTTTGCTTTCTGTTTGGTTGCTTCTTGAACCACTTAGATAGCCTAAACCAATATTTAACAATAGAGATATCTATTTTCTCAGAATGTCGTTTAGTTTTGTTGAGGCTTTAATACTTGGAAGATTTTGGAGATACAATACTTTAAAATTCTCCATCTCTTTTCTGGTTTTTACTTTCTCTTCTTCTAAGGCTTCACATCTTGCCTTCTTCTCTTATAAATTCTGTTTCAGAGTGTCCTCTATTTTATTTGCCTCTTCTAACTCCACTTTTAGTAGGGAAAAGTCTTCATTAGGTTTTTTACCATTCTTTTAAAATTTCATCAACAACTATTTTTGTTTTCTCTTCTTAAGTCTGAGTCTGGCAATCTCTTCTAAAGCATTGATTAGTTCTCCTTCCATATCAACCACAACTTCTTCATCATTAAAACCACTTCCTATTCTTTTATTCTCATAATCTTCTTTGGCCATAAGCATAAAGTCATTAACCTTATATTCACAGGAAGAGTCACTATCTATGTCTTCTGAAGAGTCATCATTGTTTGCACATAAACTTTTATTTTTACCAAATCTCTTGGATTTGTACTTCTCTTCACCTTCAGAGTTCTGTTCCTTCTTCTTTTGTGGACACTTAGATTCAAAGTGATGTATCTTTCCACAGTTATAACATTTGAAGGGTATCTTGCCTTGGTATTTTTCTAGTCCTTTTTTTAGTCTTCTCACAAATTTTTCTTCAATTTCATCAGGCTCAAAATCCTCATTATTATCTTCTTTAAATCATTATTCTCTAGAGGTGGGTTTATCATTACTATTCCTCATTTCATAAGCAGTTAGAGTTCCTAGAAGTTGATCAATAGACAAAGTCTTAAGATCATTTAGTTCTTCTATTGCAGAAACTTTTGGATTAAATCTATTTGGTAGAGATCTTAAAATCTTCTGAACTAAAAAAACGTGTTCAATCTTCTCACCAAGACCCTTCATGGCATTCACAAGCTCCTCAAATCTTAAGATAAATTTATTAACTATTTCATCCTCATTCATTTTTAGTTGTTCAAACTGTAATATGTAGTTTTGAAGCTTGACATCCTTTACCTTCTCATTACCTTCATAATTGTTAATGAGTTTGTCCCACATTTCTTTGGCAGATTTTAAGTGCATAACTTTTACAAATTTTGCTTCCGTAAGCCCACTCAGAATATAATTCATAGCCTTAACATTGAAGTTGAATTCTATCTTATCATCCTTATTAGCTAGTACAACTAGCTTTACATAACCAGTTTCTACCATATCTCAAGCATCTACACCTAAATGCATTATGTAGGTTCTCATCGTAACTTTCCAGAAGGAAACGTTTGTTCCATTGAATAGGGGGGCCTTATTGGTTGGAGTTCCTCCATGAATTGTCATTTTTAAGCTTACTGATCTACCTTTTGGTTGGAGTTCCTCCCATGAATTGTCATTTTAAGCTTTGCATCATCTACCTTTTAGATAAAAGGAACCTACCTGTATACCAATTGCTGTTAATAAGACAACTGAGAGGTGAATCAGCTTGTTAATGGGTGAGTTGTTACTGTGCTTAAACAATTTTATGCCTATTAAAATGTTATTGGCCTTCTACAAGTGATCATCAAGATTATGCAAGTCATGAACGAAAAAAATAATAAAAATCAATCACACACATAATATACATAGAGACAAATGTTCATGACGAAACTCATAAAGGGAGAAAATCTCTTCTTCTTGGAATGATAGGTAGTATTTTAAGTTCGGTACATCATCTTTATTTGAGCACCAACTCAAAATGAGGCTACAACATCTTATTTAGAAAGCTTCAACTTGCTAAGAGAACCAACTCTCTGGTTTCTCTAGCACCCACTAGAAGGAAGCACAAAATCCTTGAGTGTTCCAACACCAACTCGATGGAAGCACCAACTTCCAGTCACACAGGCACCAAATTGCATAATAGAGAAAAATGGTTCTCCCTTGCACCACCCTAGCACCATGGTTTTTTTGGATGCAACCAGATGGAAGTTACAACTCCCTATGTTCAAGCACCCACTTGAAACTCTGAGGACAATAGTCCTCCCTAGCACCACCCTACCACCTTGTTTTCTAAAACTTTGCATGAATAATACTTTACAATAATACAGACATTTCAACATTTACCTGTTCTTCTCTGTTCTATAATTCTGGTCTGGTTCTGTCTATTCATGCTTGACTCCACTTGTTGTTTCTTTCCATCTGCTCTTCATTTGTTCTTCTCATACTCTTAGGTTCTCATACAGTTTGTTGTTTTCACCATTTCTGCTCTGTCCAACTTGTGTTCTTCATCTCTGCATCTCCCACCCTTTGTTCATGCTCTCTACTTGATTACATATAGTTCAATTTGTTTTAACGATAAACAATCACCTTCCTTTGTCTAAGAATACTTCTTTTATTCATGCTCTCATCATCCATTACAATCTACATCTCCAACACTCAATATAGGGAATCTCATAACTCTCAAGAGACATAATTCCAATGCTCAGGAACAATGATTCAGTTGCTCATGAACAATGATTCAGTTAGTGTAATTGAATCGTAATTGATCAAGAAATCATGAGATGAAACAACAACCCTTCGATCAGATTTGGTTTGATCATCGTCATTGGATTATACTCGGTGGAGCCTGGAAGCGTTAGCTCCTTCCCCTATCTTCCTCTCATGTGACCATGGGAGAGGCTATCATGTGACCATGCAATTGCACGTATGGCCAAAGGCGATTTGAGGGAAACTCAATTTTCACCCCGATATTCACTACGAGCCTCCATGCGTCCTTTCTCCAAAACCGTGGTTTTGATTGCAACCCTCTCACGAAACATTAAGAAACGAGCATGTTCTGGCCACGCAATGTGACGAGACCATTGATATCATGATCTTGATGATTCTCCTGAACTAACAGTTCAAATATATCCACTCAAGTTTGTGGATCATATCTACCCTGCCTAAATCAACAACTGAGATTTACTTCATGATCCGGGCTCTGGAAGTTTCAAATCTCAAACCTTGCTTTTCCCATACACCAAAATTCTGGAGTTGACAATCCATTGACGCATGTCCCTCTCGGATCAATGGTCCTTGTTCACTTCGAGAATTTGACCTTTCAACCAAATCAATGGCTCTATGGTGCCTTTATTGATCAACAATTTATTTCATGGAAACAAATCAATGGTCAGATTTGATCCTTACACTCATATTTTCATTGTTCAATCTGATGGCTAAGACTTAATCAAACATTGAGATGGACATATGTCAGAACTTCTCCCTTCGGAACTTTGGGATTTCAACTTTTGAAACTTACACTATCCTTTCACTGTATTATTATCAACGGTTGAGAATACACCTGAAGTGATCTTTCAGATCGGATGACTCATGTCCTTGCTGACGTGGTCTAACACATGTCCTTACTGAGGTGGTCTACTGACATGGGTGAGATGTGTAGGAAGAGTAGTGGAGTGTGGAGGTAGAGCACAGTAGTGGAGTATGATGTGTACCAGGTAGTGGAGTGTGACATCGGAGCGTGAAGGTGGTATGTATGAGTGGTTTGGTGGTTTACTCGGAGAGGGGGTTAGGCGGTAAGTGGTAATGAGCGAGGGGGGTCTGAGTTAACAGGAAGGTGACACGTATGAGGGTCACAAATGGAAAATACCACCAACTCGGATGCCCCCCGGGTTAAAGATAGAAAGGTCAAGGGGGGAGGGGGGGGTCCGATATGCCCTGTCGATCATAGATCTGAGAGCTCGATTATCATCATTTGATATTAGCACACCCTTTTTCTAACTTATCCTGTTCTTCCACTTTAGAATGATTTGATGGCTGAAATTTACTTCAGATGATCCGATGGTCAAGGATTTATTTCGTCTTTTCGACTCTCTGGACTTCGGGGATTTCAAATCTAAAAATGACGCTCTGGATCAGATGGCCTAGATCCACTTCAGATGATTTGATGCTTGAGATATTCTTCGGACGATCTGATGACTATGATATTCTTTGGATGATCTGATGATCGACAATTTATTTTGGCTATCTGGCTCTCCATGCTTCAGGTATTTCAAATATCAAATTGAAACTCTCGAAGTGATTTCTCCGTAGCGTAACCTCCTCACATATTTATACCCAAAATGATTTTCATTCATTGATCAAGATATTAGATCAACGACTCGATCTGTCTGTGATGCAGCTTTACCTTGGATTAAATCCAACAACTCTCCATCTTTTCTCATCCTATCCTCCCATTTATTTCAATCTGACGACTGATGTAAATTCGGGTGATCGAGATCTCAGATATCATCCCTTTCTTATGTTATCCTTCCATTAATTCAATACAATGGTTGTTGGTCCTCTGGATCGGTGATCTAATGACCACTTTCTCTCTTCCTCTTGAGCTTTTGATCTCTCCGACTTAGAAGGTTTTCTAATTTTTCGTGGGTCTCGACATTTGCTCCTCCTATGAGTCCATCTCTTGGTCCTCATTTTCACTTCTAGACCACTATATCTTATGATCTTTCTCATCTTCTGCGCTCTCGAGGTTTGGTTAGCTTTTGTTCTTGCCATCAATGACAAGAACGCGCTTCCTGTAAAACATGCCAATAGGTGGATGAGTGGAAATGAAATTGAGAAAAAGGAGAGGATAAGGGGAAGGGGTGGATATTATCAATTAATTAAACTAATCACCATAGAGGCATACTTTCATCTATCCAAATCAACTATTATTGAACACTCCTTTAAATTCAAGAACCTCATTTGCTTTGACCAAACAAATTTTTTTGCCTCAATGACTTGTTACTCTTCCTATATCATTCAATAAGTGATCCATATGGATATCGGTGGCTACCCACCTTTTCCAACTAGCTCAAAATAGGTTTCTGACAATTTTGGCAATTTACTATTTTTAGTAGTTTTAACTTCCGAGGCCATTTTGAGGGCCTAACTGAAGGTTTTTCTGGATTGATCTCTTAAATTATTTCTAAAGGAATGATTGATCCCCCAAAATGAATATCCTCGACAATACCTTTCCAATGGGCTATTACACACCTAAAATGGAGATCGTATGCAAAAGTTATGACCCCAAGAACTTGATGTACTAACTTACCCAAAGAGGGCCCACATGACTTTTGGTGCTTCATCTCCTAGGGTTAGGTTTTTGGATGTCTATGGTTTGGGACATTCTTGTTTATTTTAGAAAGGCCTTCGAAGCCTCATTGTATTCTTCTTCTTGTGAATGCACGCAGCTGTCACATCTCTTCTCAGAGATAAGCCGCCACCATTCCAACAAGCTTGTTTCCGTTGCATTTTACAGTTTCAACTTATTTCGTTATTGAATAGAAAACCAGTTTTACTGTATCTTTGTTATTTTGTGTTAAGAACCTGTTAATAATTTGTATCCATTTCATACTTCTCATAAAATCCATATCAGTGGTATCAGAGAGGTCTTCTCCTTGTCATCTTAATGCATGTCCCCAACGAGGTCGGAGTACAAAGAGTTGGGTCTCGAGCTTGTTTATCTTGAGGACAAAAAATAAATATGATGGGATAGGATATCCTTTCAAACCATTGATTGAGGAATCCCTCAAGCAACAGAAGAATGATATTATGGATAGCTTCACACAAATCCTTTGGCAACTACCAACAGGTAACACATCTTCTTCGAACGGAGGCACCGCTCCCTTCAAGGTACAAATAAACTTCGATATTCCTATATTTGAAGATCAAATAGACACATATGCTATAGACAAGTGGTTGAATATACTAGAAGGGTATTTTTCTGTCCATATCTTTTCGAGTAGAGAAAAGATTACTTTTTCTCTTGTCAAAGTCGTTCCCCATGTCAAAGATTGGTGGGAAACTTTCTCTGAGCAAAAGGAAATAGAGGAAACCTCATTATTTTCAGTCAATTCCACCTGGGAATCCTTCAGAGATTCTATTAAGGAACAATACTAACCTATCAGAAGTTATTATGACCTATATACTAAATGGACCAAACTGCGGCAAGAAAGAGACCAAGCAGTGCCTGATTTCACAAATATCTTCCATACCTTTCACACCAAGTCATGTATCAAAGATTCAAAGCAACATCTGGTGCTCAAGTATTGCGGTGCTCTGCATAGATACATCCATACTGAAATGGAATTTATAGACATCTCATCCTTGGGTGAAACCTACTGATATGCCATCAAAATCAAACAGAACCTCAAACAAAAGATGCATAAATTTGGGCCTGGGAACCACTCACAACAAAAGTCGGGAAAGGGCGGCCCCAACCCACATAACAAAGGACAGAGAAAATATGGATAGTATCAGGACAACCAGTCCAAGCCGCAAGCAAAGAAGGGCATCGTAAAGATAAAGATACTGGGAAGTGGTGCGACTTCCATAAGAGCCCTTGGCATAACACTGCTAACTGCCACTCAAAGTAGTCGTTGGTGGTTGCAGTGAAAGCCTCTGAATCAGATGCGGATTCTGATTCTAAGCTAGAAATAGAAAGGGGTAGATGGATCATTGATGTGGAACCTAGTGCCACCATTTCTACCACCAAGCTCCAGCCTGATGAACCAGACGAGCCAGAAGAATGAGAGTGCCTCTTCCATTCATAGATGTGGGTAAAAGGAATCCCTCTACAGTTCATCGTTGATAGTGGTAGAGAAAAGAAACTCATTTCAGCAGAGGTTGCCAAGCGACTCACCCTAACAAAAACATTGCACCCACAACCCTACACCATTGGATGGCTCCGCCAAGGAAGCGATCTCCGCATCATCCAACAGTGTCGACTGTCGTATGACATCAAGCCCTTCAAAGATGAGGTATTATGTGATGTTTCTCCTCTTGAAGCTTGTGATGTTCTTTTGGGCCAACCTTATTTATATAAATATCATGCTCTATATGAGTCTAGGCCTTGTAGTGATATTATTACTTTGAACAGGAAATTGTACAGGATACTCGAGGTAGTCCCACCTAGTTCTATTTCCTTGATCTCTACTAAGAAATGCAGAAAGGTCATCTCTCAAACGGGGAAGTTTGTCTTCTTCATGATTCACTCTCAGAATAAGTGAAAGATCACAACCACATCCAGGGTCTCTGCGGTCGACCTCTCCACAAAGTAGAAGCAAGTAGATAAGGTCGTGGAAGAAGACTCAGATATTTTCTCCTCACTTATAGGGGTACCTATGCATTTCTAGGTCAAGCACCCCATCAATTTGACCCCTGGCGCACCGCTTCCCAATGGTCCAGTCTATCACCGCTCTTTGTTAGACAATAAGGAGATCAAACGATAGATCCAAGAACCACTCCACAAGGGGCACATCCATCCCATCTCATCACCTTGCGAGAGCCCAATTGTGTTGGTACAGAAGAAAGATGGAACTTGGTGACTTTGTATTGATTACCATGCTCTGAATAAATCATAGTCAGAAACCAGTACCCTATTCCCCAAATCAAAGACCTCCTTGATCAACTCACAGGGGCCAAATACTTCAGTAAGATTGATCTGAAGTTTGGCTACCACCAGGTCCTGATCGAACAGACAGATGTATGGAAGATCTCCTTCAAGTCAAAGGTAGGAATTTTTGAATGGTTGGTCATGCCCTTTGGTTTGACAAATGCTCCAGCCACTTTCATGAGGATGATGGACGATATCCTACGACCATTCACCAATTATTTTGTAGTCGTGTATCTGGATGACATTCTAATTTACAACAAGACTTGGGCTGAACACTTGCAGCATATTCAACAGGTTCTGCACACCCTACGACAGCACAAGCTATACGCCAACTTGGAAAAATTCTCCTTCATCATAGACAGGGTCCAATACCTGGGATACATCATTGATCAGCATGGTGTACATGTGGATCCAACCAAGATCCAAGTCTTCCGTGACTGGCCAACCCCAACAATACTCACTGAGCTTCAGAGCTTCTTGGGCCTTGCCAATTTTTACCGCAGGTTCATGTTGGCATTCTCCCACATTGCATGGGCCCTTAGCCAAATAAACAAGGGTGGTGGTAAGGATAAATTTGTGTGGGTTTGTCCCAACGACAAGCATTCGATGATTTGAAGCATCGCTTGTGCTCAACCCCAGTACTTTCACTACCAAACCTACAACATCCCTTTGAAATTGAGATAGATGCTTCAGACTATGTTGTGGGCACCGTTCTCACTCAGCATGGCCACCCCATGGCCTATCATAGTGAGACATTGTCGGATACTATCCGTAAGTACCCTACTTATGAAAAATAAATGTAATCCATTGTACAAGCCTATTTCCAGTGGAGACATTACATTCTTGGAAAGGAGACAGTCATCCACACTGATCATAAGCCACTGTAGTTCATGCAGACATTGGGAAAATTACAGAATGAACGCCATCAAAAGTGGTCCACATACTTGTAGAAATTCCACCTCAACATCAAGTATAAAACATGAAGCACCAATCACGTCGTTGATTACATCAGCAGACCACCAATCATGGCACTCACCATGATGCTAGACTCTTGCGACCATGATACATATGGATGGCCCCAAATCTATGAGACAGAACCTGACTTCGCCTCCACCTACCAAATGTTGGGTGCAAATGCAGTTGTCGATAATTTCCATCTTCAGGATGGGTTGTTGTGTCA
>SNQJ01S0025652.1:10789-21695 GCA_010110895.2 Picea sitchensis
AGTTGGTGCTTCCTTCTAGTTGGTGCTAGAGAAACCAGGGAGTTGGTGCTTCCTTCTAGTGGGTGCTAGAGAAAACAGAGAGTTGGTGCTCTCAGCAAGTTGCAGCTTGCAAAATTGAGGTTGTAGCCTCATTATGAGTTGGTTCTCATATGTATGATATTGTAAAGAATGTAACTATTACTTATCATATAAAGAAAAAGAGGTTTTTACCCTACATGGGTTTCCTCAGGAAATATATGTCTCTGTGTTTCTCATATACGTGAATGATGCTGAAAGTGCCATTGTTTATTTCCCTGCATTATTGTGATCATCATTTAGTATCTCTACAAAGAGTTTAAAAGAACCATAATTGTTTAAGCACGGTAACAACTGATTCACCCCCCCCTCTCAGTTGTCCAACATATAATTCTTCAAGACATATAAGAAAAAACATTCTATGGTTTTCCCTTACTTTGGGTTTCCATGTAAGACACTGGTGTACTATGTATGTGTATGATTGTTCATTTTTCCATTGCTTATTTACTCTGCGGTTATTGGATGATAATGCTGCATTGATATAAAACTTGGATTATATGGTTAAAAAGGATTAGATTGCTCTATTACTGATTCACCCCCCCTCTCGGTAATCCAAAATATGTCATCATCTCATTGGATAATATATTGGAGGTCTTATTGCCAACTTCGATGTTTCGAATGTTGTAAATGTTTAGATATCCAAAGTTTTGAGCTTAGACGCTCTTTTTTTAATTTTTATTACATTTTTACTGAAATGTTTACATATTGAAAGTTTTGAGCATCAACCCTATTTTTTAATGATTTTATTATTTCTATTTGTATTGAAATGTTTACATACCAAAGGTTTAGAGCATTGACACTTTTTTTGAGGTACTTAAATAGGCCTGACAGCTTAAATGTTTACATAGTGTGAGGTCCTTAAACAAGCTTAACAGCTTAAATGTTTGCATACCGCGAGGCCCTTAAAAAGCTTGACAACCTTAAATGATTACCTAAATAGGATTCTCAAAATACATTTTTCCTCAAATATTTCCATACAATGTTGCAGTGAATTTGGAAAATATTGTTGTCCACCACCAGTTGCGTAGCCATTGTATGTTTCATACTTCTATGCTTCGAATGAAATTTGGTCATCGTTGAAGATACATACATTGTTTACTGGTTCAATGGGTTCTTCTTGTTCGTTGGTTCATCGGTTGTTGCTTGTTGTTGTTTGGTTCAACTTTGCAAGGTTGAGGACTTGCACCTATGGTTGGACCTGTTGGTGCTTGTTGCTTGCTTTTGTTTACTTCAACTTTGTAGGGTTGGGGTCATGCATCCACAGTTGGAGCTGTTTTTTTGACTTTGCGGGGTCCAAGTCCTACACCCACAATTCGACCTACGCTTAAGTCGTTCATCGTTGCGGAGTAAGTTTTGATTCCATAATTTAATTTCTATTCATTCTTTGTTGTTTATTGTTTGCAGTTTGCAACTAAGAATGTTTGATTATTTCTACTGGCATGCTCGACATATGTTTCGGGTTCCTTTTGTGCTTGGGATGCAATTTGGTAATCATTGGAGATACATATGTTGTTTACTGATTCAATGGTTGTTGCTTGTTCACTGGTTTGTTGGTTCGTCGGTTGTTGCTTGTTGTTGCTTGGTTCAAGTTTGTGATTTTGAGGTCATGCAGCTGTAGTTGGTCCTGTTCATGCTTTCTCGTTGGTTTGTTGCTTGTTGTTTTCTTTTTTTTGCTTGGGGTCCTACGCCGAAAATTGGAGCTATTTTTTTTCACTTTGCGGTGTTCAGTTCCTGCACCCGCAAGTGGAACTATGACTATGTTGTTTTCATGTCTGGAAAAGTCCATATCTGATGCATGTCCCATGCCCACCTATCCTGCTCTTAAATTTTGCTCCATTTTTTTTTCCTAGATCTGAACCATACCTACATGCCTTTGCAAAATTTGTTGTAGAGGAAAAGGATATTGAGATGGTGCTAACAAGAGTGGTGTTCTATGGATTGCAAATTGTAATATTTAGTTTCTATGGTGCTTGGCATGCAACATTGCTAGCACAATGAATGTGTTCTCAAATGCATCACACCATTTACATTTGGATGAAACCATTATCATTCTAGGATACTTCAATGTTGACATGATACAAAATAGTGGCATAACAAATAATTGGACAACTACATGTGCAATAACAATGTCCGTTGTCTTTTTGTTAAGATAAAACATGTGCAAAACACAATTATTAACCATATATGGTGAAATGTGTCCATATCACAATACAACCTCTTTATCCTGTACACAAACTGGTCTGACCACGATACAATTTGTATTCTACTTGAAATATGATATATACATCAAAGATATTGCAAAATTATATTTTCATGTCTCAAAGCATATCTGGATACTTTGTTGCACAAAACCAAAATCATTCAGTTATGGCCATGCAATTTCTTAATATTTTTTGGCTTGTAATAGATTTTGGGTAGGAAAAACTCTATATAATTACAACCATGGATCAAGAAAATAAAAGGTTCATGTTTCTAACTATCTTTTATTCTATTCCTTTGATTCTCATTTATTGTATGTACATATTACTTGTTCTCTCCTGCATACCAACTTCCATTCATGTTCATTGTATTTTGTGCATTCCCACATTGAAACAAACATAATAAATGGAGAAGAGGAAGGAGTATTTACTGCAAATGTAGAAGAGGAGATAAAAAGGTGCATGCTTGTACTGTTATTTCATATTCCATTGTTTTGTATTTTATTTATTTTATGTTTATGTGTTCACCTAATTTATTGTATGTATATATTGTGTATATTCCTACATAATAACTTATCTTCATGTCCTTTGTATTCTATGTGCCGCTACATTGAAATAAATCGAACTCTGTTTAGTTTTTTACATGTCTTCCTACATACCAACTTACCTTCATGTGCATTGTATTTTTCTGCATTGCTACATTTAAACAAACAGAATAACTGGAGAAGACAATGGACTCTTTGTCACAATTGTAGAATAGGAGATACACAGGTACATGCTTCTACTCTTATTTCATATTCCATTGTTTAGTATTTCATTTATTGTCTGTATATTTGTTCTACTTGTTCTATTGCTTTGCACCTAATTTACTATATGTAGATACTATGTATCTTTACACATAGTAACTTATCCTCATGTGAATTGTATTCTCTTTGCTGCTACATTGAAATAAATATAATTGTATTTCTTTTTTTTACATATCTTTCTACATACTAACTTACCTTCATGTCCACTGTATTTTCGGTGTTGCTACATTGAAAGAAACAGATTAGTTGGATAGGAAGATGAATTATTATATTCCATAATAGAGGGGGTTGAAGTACAATCTTCGAAAAGGTATACCAACTGTGTTGATAAATCAAACACACAAAATGGGTGGGTGCATATAATATTGGACTATAAAATGATGATTTTGCAATAATGGGCCTTTGTTGAGACTTCCCGCTTCCAAACATTTCCCTCTCCATTTCTAATTTTCCTACTTTCTATTATCCATTTTTTCCCTCTTCTATACTTAATTGAATTCCCCTTTGTTTTTCTCCTCTACTTTCGATTTCTAGTTGCTTTTCTTAGTCATCTTTCCGAAAATGTCTAGTTGCACGGGTTGGCGGACTCATGGGTTCACATTTATACTCATGATTCTATATCACGAATCCAAACGACAGTTTCCTCATTCCATACTTAGCCACTTTTTCGATCGCGAGTTCCCATGCTGGTGGATTCAAGATTGCGCCTCTAGCTTCGAAGGTTCCATGATATAAATATTGGCTGCCATACCCCCACATCATGCCCTATTCCATGTTACACATTTTTTGCAATCAAAAAATCCGAGGCATACAATTTGACCATCGGGTCCTCATGTTTCCTGAGTATCCCTTGACACCCTATTTCGTATTCCATCTCCTTCGACCTTGTATGTGACATTAATAACAATTATAGACAATATACAATGCATATGATTATTTAGTCCTTCTGACGTTCATCTACACATGCTTGCATCAAAAAAATTTGGACTAGCGACATGGCCATGAGCAGTCAATCATCGCAAACATCAACAGACCGACTAGGCCAAAGGTAAAGATTCATACATTGTGTTCCTCATATGTTTACCAAACGAATATCCTGAGCTATTTATTCATCTATGGAATGATAGATATGTTGATGTCATCTGCAATACATACTTTTCAGTTCACAAGAAGTATCAATGAGTGCAAGTGAGACGTCGAACATAACGCAAGTTCTGCAGACTAAGAGGTTTGGTTGCAAAACTTTGGCTCCATACTTCATCCAAGTTGTGCGTCTACTTGTAAATTTATGCTAGGAAAAAATAAAACAAAAAAATAATGCAGACTACCATTCACATTACTTTTCCTGTTCAAAAAATGTCACCGAGTCTAAACTTATAACACCCAAAATACTATCAATAGAGGGCTTGAACAACCGTCGAACTGGACAAGTGTTCGTCGGGGAAATAATGGTCTTCTATAGCACCTACTTGGACAAGGAAAACAAAAATAGATCCATTATGTGTGTTGACATGATAGACAACGAAGCCCTAATGACAGACACACTGAATATTCCCACACAACTTGTCCAGAAACATGCAGAAAAGATATTGCCAAGTAATGGGATATCCATTACAAATTTTAATATATTGCCCAAAACAATATATGACCGTGGTGATTGTGATCGGATTATATCGCTCAACGAAACAAGTATTGTGGAAAAAATTCTCGTGATTTGTTCAAAATATCATTTCGTCCTGAACACAACAATCGACCAACTTGCACAGAGCAACGACACTTACCCAATCATAACCATTGGTGCAGTTGTCACACTCACGAGAAAACTTGGCTCACAACACATTCTCCATATAAAATATGGAGTCAAACAACGACAAGGCAATGGTATTGTTCTCCATATCTAGTTTTGTCCTTTACTTTCACATGTCCATGTATCTTGGTTATGTTACACAACTATTGCATTGTTCCATGTTGCAGCTACAATTGTTCGACACCTATTCAAATTTGTTTTCCTAATGGAACAACAATTGCATAAAGGGAAATTTTCGCTTATGCTCTTCAAAAATATAACAAAGAAAATGGATGTTAAAGAAGGGATCTTTTGCACAACCCAAGAAACATTTGTAACAAAAATGTGAACAGACATAGTACAGGATCTCAAGAAACTAACTAGCTCTACAACTCTTGTGCCTATACATCTACAATTTCATCCTCACTTTGCTCATACAAATTTCCTTCACCAATTTTCTGCAGTTTTTATTTTTTGTTGTGCAGTTGTATATTATATTGTTCAATATATTAACTGTTATTCTCACATGCCCAGGTTGAGGGTGTTTTGGTTGCAACGAATGCGTACTTGACCCCCTTCGAGCATGTATGTGCGAAATGAAACTCTCATGCTTCTGCCTCTACTTTCATAAATGATGGTACAATTGATTTTATACGATGCAATAAAAAATTCCCTTACATATATAGACATTGCCTCAATGCTTCCATCTGAACCGTAGGCAACAAAATTGCACATTGTACAATTAGACAGCCTCTGTTACAAGATGTGCTTCATGGGTTAGAAAAATTTCCGTATGAATTATACCTATAGAAAAAGGAAAATAATGTCTACATGTTGCATGACTTTCGGGTCCATAGTAAATTTAACTTAAATGAGGACAATGCAATACTGCATATTAGCTAGAGAAAAAAAAAATTGGAAGGAAACAAAAAAATCTCATGTGTATCTGTAGTTTTTCTTCAATACTCAAATGAGTGTTAGTTGGACTCGAGTTCTTTGGATTTTACAACTATGGCTGTAAAATTTTCTTTCGATAGATTTTGTCTCTTTTGTGCACTTGAAAAAACAAGGAGAAACTAATTGTTGGAGTTACTTCACACACACCTAGGATTTCTTTTTCCTAAGGTTTTTATTTTTTTATTAGTCATAATTAGTCATTACCCAGTCTCCTATATTTTAGGAGAGAATATTCCACCTGGAGGATGTTCTCTTTCAGTTCACACTTCAGTTTGACTAGTTGGATTGAGTTTAGATGTTGCATTGGGATCATCACCATGCTAGTTCGAACTTGCCTTGGTATCATCACCAAAGTGGCGCATTAACCTTGATTCCTTGAGTTAAATCCTCACTACTTTATGTTTAGTCAATTAACTAAAGACTAGTTGACTAGTTAACTCAACTAGGTGGCAGTTCACTCCCGTAACTGCCTAAGGGACTAGAATAGGTGGCAGTTCACTCCCGTAACTGCCTAAGGGACTAGAATATGTGGCAGTTCACTCTCGTAATTGTTGGTGTGTGTCTAGATCACTCTATACCACCACTATGGAGACTTGGTTCACCTTAAGTCAAACTCATTGAGTTATACAAAGTATATCATGTGTAAATTATTCATTATTCACAACAGTTAATGAGAATTATTTCTATTCTTTCTCTCCTTCTTCTTCCTTTTCAATTCTCTCTGCAAATGTGTGTATTATTTTTTAGCTAGATATATTCTATGCAGGTTCAAAACATTTACATGGTATCAGAGCCGACGGAGTGCTAAGAAAAAGCTACACCAAAAAAAAAAAATGCAGGTACAAAAGATTGAAGACAATGGAAAGATGGAATTCCAAAAAGAATTCATTCTTACACCTTACAACTATTTTGCATGGAAGGAGAAAATATCCATACATATCCAATCCATAGGGTTGTACAGGTTAACCATGAATACAGATATAGAGACGACATCAACCATAGAAAAATCCAATTACTTAAATCACATGGATGAGGCACTCAGAACAATTTGCAGTCTTATTTCTCCCGATCTCCTTTTTCATATATCTTCCTGTAAGACTCCCAATGAAGCCTGGACCATATTGGAAGGGCTCTTTGGAAAACAATATGAGATGAGGGGACACATGTTGGAGGTGGAGCTGATCATATTGGATCCAAAAAGCTTCGAGAATATCCAATATTTCTTTACAAAATTCAAGGATTTATTGTCGCAACTCAAAGCTTGCGGGGTTGATAAATCGAAGGAGGAGAAACAAATAGTTCTCACCATTCTCTCCAAGATTGGTCCTAAATTCTCAGTATTCGTATCTACATTCTATACTGTCATATTAGCCTCTGGAGCCACCTGGAAGATGCCTTCTCTTGAGGACTTTATCGAATCCCTGACACAAGAGCAAACCAAGCTCATCAAAATGGGAACAATCAAAGGCCCAAGGGCACATGCACTCACTGTGCATGATGGCAGCCAAAAATATCATAAATATAAAGACAAACATAAGAGGAAATATCATGCACATACGAAGAAGGAAGGGTACACAAAACCCTTCACCAATGCCTCTGGATCCAAAGGAGAAAAGGGAAGAAAAGGAGAGAAATGCACATACTATCACAAAGGATTCCATTTGGAATCCGTTGCATGAAAAAAAAAATAGATCTAATTTCTTAGATACTTCAGCAAAACAACCTTGGATATCGCATCCCCGAGGGTGCATAGAAGAAGAAGCCATAAGATCTGAATTCCAAGAAAGATAATTCTAGCCATGCCTTGATTGCAATCAACTCCTCTCTCGATGCTTGGATCGTAGATTCAGGAGCATCACATCACATGGCTGCCTCAAAAGAAATCTATTCTTCTTTGGATGCATGCAAAGGTCCTCCTATTCTAATGGGGGACAACTCTTCTATCGAAGTCACCGGCAAAGGAAGGATTGAACTCACCAACGGAAGCTTCGAGAACGTGTTGCATGTTCCCAATATTTTTTTCAACCTTCTCTCCATATATCAGATGACGAATTTAGGCACCGAAAAGAAATTTGTATTCACACCAAATTCCGTGGACATATACGACATGCAAACCAACTCCAGGGTTTCTACCGGTGAGGTAAATCATCAGTCTAGATTGTATACATTTTCTGAATTCATTGAACCTAATTTTGCTTTACTACTTACTCATGCTGATGAAAGTAGTAGGATATGGCACGAAAGCTTTGGACATTTGAATTTCAGATACATACAACATCTTAGAAAGAACATATTAGTTGATGGTCTACCAGACATCCATTTCTCCAAGGGAGTATGTGAGGGATGTGTTCTCAGAAAACACCCTCAAGATAAATCCGTCAAAGGAAAGTCTTAGCAAGCTTACGCACCTTTAGATCTGATCCACAGTGAACTCATGGGTCCTTTTATGCATCCATCGATCAGAAAAGTGAGGTTTGTTCTCATTTTTGTTGATGATTTCTCACTTTTTACTTGGATCTACTTTCTCAGGAAAAAATCTGAGGTCTTTCAACCTCAAAGATTTCAAAGCTTTGGTTGAGACACAATACGGAAAGAAGATCAAAGCCCTCTGAACTGATAATGGGGGAGAGTATGTGAATCAAGAGATTCATAATATTTTCCATGAGGCAGGGATTCAGTTGCAGCATACAGTGCCCTACACTCTGCAGCAAAACAGAGTTGTTGAGTAGAAAAACAGATCTCTAAAGGAGATGGCATCTTTCATGTTGCATGCAAAGTCACTACCAAAGAGACTATGGTCCGAAGCACTTAACTATGAAACATACATCCAAAATAGATCTCCTCATAGATCTGTCAAGGATAAGACCCCATACGAGGCTTGGAGCAGCCTCAAACCAGAAATCACCCACTTTCAGATTTTTGGTTCACGTGCATGGGCCCAGATTCCCTCTGAAAAGAGGAAGGAACTTGATCCACAGAGCACTGAGTGCATTTTTGTTGGATACCCTGATGGTGTGAAGGGATATCAGCTTATTGATATTTCCTCAGACCAAATCATCATTGAGCGTAGTGTCCAATTTGAGGAAAGTGTCTCGCATGTACCTCATCAGTCGCATGTAGACACCTTCACTCTTCCACCTGTCCGAGATGATGAGTATGCACATGCTGACTCTTCTTCAGATGAGAGTTATGATTCGGAGGAATTAGATGATTCAGATTCAGAGTCAGTACAGTCAAATGCAAAGTCAGAGCATCCAAATGCAGTTGCAGAGCCAGAGTAGAGGCCCATGTGGGCACAGACTACTCTTTAGGATGCAGGGGATCTCGTTGGTGATCCAGTCGATACTAGGAGGACTAACTCTAATTTCGAGGAGCCTCCTATTGGACTCACTACCACTGAACCATTGCCTTCTAGGCATCTTTTCTTGGTTCAGTCTTATGGCGAGGCTGCTGGAAATCCTTTTTGGAAATCCACCATGCAGGAGGAGTACAACTCCCTCTTCGAGAACTAGACTTGGGATCTGGTTCCCCTTCCTTCTAGGAGGAAACTTGTCATATGGAGATGGGTCTACAGGACCAAGAGTGCAGTGGATGGACAGATCAGTAAATACAAATCCAGGCTTGTCGCCAAAGGCTTTCAACAGGTTCATGGTATTGACTATGATGACACCTTCGCTCTAGTAGCGAAGATGGATTCCATACGATTGGCCCTTTCCATTGCAGAAACCAAGGGATGGGAAGTCCATTAGATGGACGTGAATAATGCATTTCTTCACGGTGATCTCTCTGAGGAGATCTACATGGAGCAACCCCAAGGATTTATGTAGGACTCATCTTTGGTCTGTCGACTAAAGAAGTCACTTTATGGACTAAAGTAGGCTCTGAGGGCATGGTATGCTAAGATGGACTTCTACCTGTTGTCACAGAACTTTGTATGTTGTAAATCAAACCCAAATGTATACATTCTTAGGATGGCTGATTCACTTCTACTTTTAGTTATGTATGTCGATGATTTGTTGATCATTGGTTGCTCGACTTCAACGATTACTGCAGTCAAGAGGATTCTTCATGATAGGTTTTTGATGACGAACATGGGCCCGCTACACTTCTTCCTTGGCCTTGAGATTAGTCAGGATGCATTAGGCATCAAACTGTCTCAAGCCAAGTATGCATGAGATCTCCTTGAGAGATGTCACATGACAGACTGCAAGTCTTCTCTGAATCCTTTCCTATCAGGAATCAAACTTGAGGATGGCGGGGAGACTCCATTGGTTGACAACACACTGTACAGATAGCTAGTGGGGAGCTTGTTGTATCTCACACACTCCAGACTAGACCTCTCATATGCAGTTGGCGCAGTTTCCAGGTTCATGAAGGAGCCTCATGAGCTACATTGGAAAGATGCAAAGCATATCCTTCGATACGTACAGGGCACCATCACCTTTGGGATTCATTATGCAGCAGACTTTACATTAGATCTCATTGGGTTTATTGATTTCGACTGGGCTGGCAATAGCATTGATCGCAAGTCCACATTTGGTTACTCACTCAGTATTGGTTTCGGGCCTCTCTGTTGGTCAATAAAGAAGCAAGATTCCATTTCTCTATCTTCAGCCGAGGCAGAGTACATAGGGGTAGTTAACATAACCATTCAGGCTATGTGGCTACAACATTTTCTCATTGAGTTGGGAATTTAGTTTCATCGATTGATCGTCATCTGGTGTGACAACTAGAGTACTCTGAAGTTCTACAGAGATCCAGTTCAGAGGCAGCGGATGAAGCACATTGAGATCCACATGCACTACATCTGGGACTTAGTACACGAGGGGATCATCGACTTACAGTTCTATCCTTCAGCAGAACAGACGGTAGATATTTTCACCAAGACCTTCACTGAGAAGAAATTCCATTCTCTGCGAGGTCGTCTTGGAGTGAAGGAAACAGTTTCTTAGCAACTATAGTTCTTCTTTTTTTACATACATTTTACCTTGAGGGGGGGGGGGTTTCCCATGAGGTTTTCCCTCTTTCCTCACTTTATTTTCAGTGTATATTTTGTACTTGGGTACCTAACATGGCCTCGTTGC
>SNQJ01S0025652.1:21745-36093 GCA_010110895.2 Picea sitchensis
TTGTACTTGGGTACCTAACATGGCCTCGTTGCCGGGACCCAATCTTTATTTTCACCATAGTGATGTTCAGGGGGGGTGTTGGAGTTACTTCACACACACCTATGATTTATTTTTCCTAAGGTTTTTATTTGTTTATTAGTCATAATTAGTCATTACCCTGTCTCCTATATTTTAGGAGAGAATATTCCAACTGGAGAATATTCTCTTTCAGTTCACACTTTAGTTTGACTAGTTGAGTTGAGTTTAGATGGTGCATTGGGATCATCACCATGCAACATTGGGATCATCACCATGATAATTAGACCTTGCCTTGGTATCATCACCAAAGTGGTGCATTAGCCTTGATTCCTTGAGTTAACTCCTCACTACTTTATGTTCAGTCAGTTAACTGAAGACTAGTTGACTAGTTAACTCAACTAGGTGGCAGTTCACTCTCGTAACTGCCTGAGAGACCAGAATAGGTGGCAGTTCACTCCCGTAACTGCTGGTGTGCGTCCAGATCACTCTATACCACCACTATGGTGACTTGGTTCACCTGAAGTCGAACTCATTGAGTTATACAGAGTATATCATGTGTAAATTATTCATTATTCACAATAGTTAATGAGAATTATTTCTATTCTTTTTCTCCTTCTTCTTCCTTTTCAATTCTCTCTGCAAATGTGTGTATTATTGTTTAGCTAGATCCATTATGTGCAGGTTCAACACATTTACACTAACTACAAATCAAATCGTTGTTGTTGTTGTTTTGATTCTTTTTTGCATCTACCGGTAAGAATCTTGCATATTTGTTGGGGTGTCCAAATGAAAAAAAATGATGGCTAGATGTATTTTTGTTGGAGGATTCTGTGCTTTTTTGGGTGCCCAAATTGGAAAAATGTTTTCCAACTATATAGCCATGGCAGGATTTCTGCATTTTTTGGGTACCCAAATAAAAATAAAGATGATCTCCAACTATAATTTTATGGTAGGATATATGAATTTTCTCGGTGCCCTAATTGAAAAAAAGGGCTCAACATGGGTTGAAGCATGAGCTTGAGATCTTTAGAACTCCCTATAGGGATTGGGGAGTTCGGGCATTGGAATTCATATAGGCAGGTGCATTTATTGTTGATGTACAAGTGCATAAGATTGTTCAATCCAAAAATGGGAAGCATGAGGACAAAATCCATACAGAGTATCCAACTGTGAATAAATCAAGCCCATCCTTTGAACTGTCGAACTGGATTCCTCCTCTGGGAGGAACCATCAGGCATTTCCAATAATATTGGAAATTTTGCATTGTTAAAACTAGTAGTGATAGAACATGGCACTATCAGAAGCAAATGTCCATAGTGATCTTGCTTCATGGTAAAATAGTAATCGACAAGTTTCTTGTTCTCCATTTGGGGGTTTGGTTATAGATGGGATACAATGTCGAATCTCAACTGGTTTTGTGTTGTCTTGTGTTTTGCAAACTTTTGTTCATATCTCATGGGCCCAGTTATTTTCTCATGGGAACATATACCAGATGTAAGAGAAAACCAATTCCACGTGTGTTTTTTTATATCTTTGATGCATAGGTCGATGTGTACTACTCTATGGACCCTTGTGGGATCTCACTTGGCGCCTTTTGTGTTCATGCATTGCCTTGTGCCTTGACTTTCAATACATTTGGTGTTTACTTGGATCTTGGTTGTATGCTTCGTTCTAGAAAATTAATGATACATTCAGGATCTTAGCGGTTTTTCTATGATCTTAAAGAATACACAGGACCTTATTTTCCTTTCAATGTAAGTTCTCTGACGCAAATGTAGTATGTGGCTCGTTTTAGCACTTTTCCTTGATTGATGAACTTAGCAAAATTCATCTCTAGGAATATTTTGAAATAAAAGGATATATACTATGTGAAAAGGTCCAATGGAACTATCATATCAACCACAAAAAATTCAAATTCAAATTCGTCTTAACATTCAAATTCTTCATTGTTATACTTACGGTGAAGTTGCCAGTACAATAATTTACTTAAACATCCCAAAATTGTTTTTCTTGTGGATTTTCGATGCTTCTCTTATGAAAACACATCCTGGGAACTATAAGCATGGCTCAATTCATCTATTCCTTGATTGAAGAGCTCATTCATCTATTTAATGCACTTCATATTTATTGTTAAGACCATGAATGGGGATTTCTTACACCAATTCTCACTTTCGAAAATTGTCATCCCCTTTCTTTTTTCCCTCTGTTTTCCCTTTATGGTTACTTAGTCATTTTTCGGAAAATGTCTAGGTGCACGAGTTCGCGGATTCACGTGTTCAGATTTCCACTGATACTTTTATATCATGAGTTTGACCAACTGGTTCCCTGTTCCATATTCAACAAAAATTTTGGATCACGGGTTCCGGGGTAGGTGGGCTCAACCTTGTGTTTCCATTGTTTTGCTGCCTGCAAACAACACCTGAACTTCCTCGATCTACAAATTGACAATCAAATTCCCCTTTATTTTTCTCATTTACTTTCCCTTTCTGGTTACTTAGTCGTTTTTCCAAATGTCTCATGATTTTATATACAGCACCCGAAGTTCCACAATATACAAATTGACCTTCAAAGTCCATCATTGTCCCTTGTTCCATGTTACACATTTTGCAATCAAAAGTTGGGATACATACAATTTGATCATCAAGCCCTCATGTTTCCTGAGTAGAACTTGTAGCCCTATTTTCAAGCCCATCAATATGCCCTTTTCTGCGTATGTCTCATGATTTTATATCACGAGTCCGACCAACCTCTTATCCATTGCATACTTGGACACTATTTCCATCGTCGGTTCGTGGCCAGGCTTGCTCAACATTGCGCTTCCATTGTTCCATGACCTACAAACAACACCCAAAATTCTGTGATATACAAATTAATCGACAAAATACGTCATTGTGCCCTATTCTATGTTACACATTTTGCAGTCAAAAGTTCGGAGACATACAATTTGAACATCAACCCCTCACATCTCCTGAGTATAACTTGTGACCCTATTTTGAATCATGACCGACCACTTTCCATACTTGGCCATTTCTTGGAATCTCTTTCGCGGGTTGGCGGGTCGACGAAATGTGAAATGCTTAATCGCTCTTCGCCATCCCCACCACCTTTTTCTTCTTTATAGATATGAAATTTTTAAGATTTAATGCTAATAGCTCATCGTGCAGGAACCGTTAAGATTGTCATTAATGTCCGAAAGGCTAGAGCATATTTGTCATTAATACAAATTAAACCAAGATTTGTGGAGGGTTGTGTTATCCTTTCCAAGTGTTCATTTCAAGAATCATGCAGTCTCTTTCACGCGTCGTCTGGTTGGAGCTTTCACGAAATTTCTAATCTTTAATCACTCTTCGTTGTCACCTCCACCTTCACACTTTTTCTAAATATGAAATTAGTAAGCTTTAATGGCAACATCTCATTACATATGAACCGTGGAGATTGTCATTGATCATCGAAAGGCTCGAGGAGATCTCCCATTGATACACATTAAACCAAGATTTTTGGAGGGTTATATTATCTGTTCTAAATGTTCATTTCAAACATCATCTGGAGAAAACAAACATTCTCGTTAACTTATGGAAGAAGTTTGACAACAGTTCTGTCCATATATAGTAAACACCTTTGGGCATGATGACCAAAAGTTCCAGTGTTCCAGGGCACATTCTTACTAATCATCTCCCTCCACCCAGGAGAAAAAAAGGAGATGGTCCCTTGGTGCACCGAGAGATATATTTCAAGCCAAATCGTTCCAAGGAAACCCCACCTGCTCAGACGCCCACCTACCTGCGTTGATGATTGGCACAAAGGTTGATGTGATCGTTTTCGATCCAGAAGAAGATGATCTAATTGGAGATGATACGACAATGGATGATGGCAATGTAGAAATTATTCCACTCCTGCACCCAAATTGAAATCAACCATAATGGGTGGCACTTCTCACCCTGTCTATGGCATCCCTAACAAGACCAAAGGAAGGGGTTTCAGAAAAGAAACCGACATAGAAAGAAATATCCGCTTTGTAGCTCAAGAGTAGGAATTCCAGAGGTCCAAATTAGTCTGTTCTGGGCGGAAGTCTTTCACTATAAGGAAATGGTCTCTTGATGCTCCCAAAGATATATTTCAAGCCAAATAAGTATCCAATTGCGGGACCACTATCTTGTTCTCTGGATATACAATTAACATCTTAGGGGATGAGGACCAGAACTCCCACTGGTGCAAGGAATATTCCTACTACTCATCTCCTTCCACCCAAAATGGACTAATTTGGGCCTCTGGAATTGTTCGTGCAGCCTGTGTCCCTGAAGTCTTTTATTGTAAGGAGGGGGTCTCTTGGTCCCCTCCCACCCATAACGAATTAATTTTACCTCTTGAATTGATCGTGCAAGCTATGTCCCTGAAGTCTCTGACTGTGAGGAGGCGGTCTCTTGGTGTGTCCTCACTTTTAGTTTCAGGCTCTTTCTCTTTCCCTATAACATTTTTCATCTTCTTCCTCACGGGAAGCTTATGAGAACTATCAATTTTACCGTGAGGATGGATTCTTATGTCCTCCTGTGTTTGAAAATTTTTGGGTTCCTTTCTTGCTGGGGTGGGACATTGGAGCGATGTTGCGGGATGTCATTCTCTTCGCAGTGGCGGCCGCGGATTGGAAACTCTTCTCTCTGGGGCCTTTTCCCTGCTATTTGTACAATTCAGTGGTGCCTTGCAATGTCTCCATGTTGCCAACGTTAGGAGTAGGAGTGTTTTTCACCTGCTTCAAGCCAAAGAATTATTCCACTATGGAACCACTCTCTTATTTCTTTTTCGCCTCAGGTCTTCCGCAAGATAGTGAGATTGCAGAAACAAACATTGACCTTTCGAGGAGAAGACTACAAGGACTTTCTAAAAAAAATCATGGTTGTTTTCACTCAATTCGTCACTAGGTGAGCAAATAGAGAGTGCTTACATGCCCATTTGGGTCTTGCTAGGCATGACAGCTGTATAGGAAAGGGTTAGAGAAAACAAAACAAAACAATAAACAAGAATTAAATTAAAACAAACTAAAACTATGAGCATATGGAAAAAGAAATAACAAACACAAAAGACCAATATCACCAATGTTTTGAGCTGGTCTATTGATGAAATCCAAAGCACAATGAAGAAAGGGAACCGTGGTTCCTTCTTCCTCCAAAGGAAGGCTCTTGAGTCCCTCACAAACTTGCTCTCCTTACAATAAGAAAATGAGAATGATGGTGAAATAACTCCAAGCACATTCACTCAATGGATAGGTGAATGGCTCTATGAAATGGTGCCAATGTGGTATTGTCAAAGAGTGAGTCCTTAACAATCTTAGCAGCATAACAATACATGAAATTCCTTGAGAAAATGATGTTTCTTCATGGCTTTTTATAGCATAGCATTGGGTGATTATGTAACTCCTTTGAGGTGTGAAAAGGGGCTCTTTAGAGCTCAATTAGGTCTTTGACCAGCCTACCATGCGGATTCAGCTCGGATTTGATGTCAAATCGGCTTGGGAGTTGATCCATTAGTGGTTGGGAGGCCGACCAATTTCAATAAATGCGCCGTTTAGCAGGTGCGCGGGTTTTTGCGCCCACAGTTGCGCGTCGTGCGCTCATGCGCGCATGGTACGTTTATGTTCCGCGCATATGCGCGCGCACCCAGATTCTGTAAAGCGCCCTTCAATTTTTGGTTACTTTGTATGGTTTTTGACCCTTTTGCAATGTTGTGAATTTAATCCAGTGCCATGAATGACTTCATTCCTGTTTTGACGATGCTGAGTTCTTGTCGCCGTGTGCGGACGAAATTTCAGTGATAACAGATGCCCCCTGATGGATGAGGTTAGGAGCATACGTATAGCCGAAATCCATCAATGTTTCTTTTAATGAGAATGTTGTGGTAGGAGAGAGCAAGAGTGGGACCGTGTAGAGCAATTCTTTGGAGAATAAAGGAACCGGTAGAACCCGACCTTCCATAAGGTGCGTAACAATATACAAGTGTGTACAAACGAGGCGGGCATGCCCCATGCTCGTGTGATGTAACTCTAAAAAAATATGACTGCAGTGTTGGCGTAGACAACTGCAGCGCCCCCAGGGGCGGTAATGATAAAGGCAGAAGACAATTCTGCAAAGGAACATACTCTGAACAATAGACATTGATCGCAGTAATAAGCAACGACGATGATGCGGGCATTGATGGCCCTACCAAGTTCAGAGGTCTTCGGCAAATGATAATAAGAACTGCAATAGTTGCAAAGTAACACCCACCATAACATGAGAAAGTGTTGGCGTCGAAAGTTATGGGGGCCAACGACATCAGGGAGCAATGGTGTTTCACCCTGTGTCGTCCGAGATATCTCATTGAATAGAGAATGAGAATCAAGATATTGTCGCCTTTCTGGAAAAGAGTGTTGATGTCGAAAAAAAGGAGACGCGACTCCCAGAAGAAACAAGGCTTCATAGAATCTACTGAGTTGAGGAAGTGGCAGAGGTACATGGACAAAGTCAAAAAGTGGGAAGACTCAAGACTGCCCTTGGTTGGAGGGTATATGGTATAATGAGTGGCCGCAACCATGTGACAAGGTCGAGTGTCGGGGGGACGCCGAGACTGAGGATAAGTTATGCCAGAGGCGGGGCAAGGTGAACAAATTCATAGGGTAGAGGCAAGTGACCTGTGAAGTACTCTGAATATATGGACAATGCCAGCAAGAGTAAATGAGAAGTAATGCTCCAACCAAGGGTGACATGGGTTGCGTATGGCCAAAAAGGAAGCAAGTCGCCAACGGTGACGATTAAAGGAAATGACTAAAAATAAAGGCGTTTGTACAATAAATAATGAATAATATGGGAAAAATGTACAAATACAGAAACGGGTGCCCCAGTGTGAAACGAGTGCCCCAGGGAGGGCAGAAATTTCTTGGAAAACAGATGAAGGGTGGGGGCCCCATTGGTGAGTTTCTGTATGAGGTAGGTGAAATGAAGATAGGTTCGCAGATGGGCAAACTGATGGTGAATGAAATGGAGGGTTCATGATCCTGCGGAGATGCAGGTAAAAAGAATAGAACCATAAAGCGATGATCTGGGAGTCCATATGGGAAGCTAGCAAAATGAGGAGAAGAAGTATGTGGTTGATCTGCAACATGATGAAAGACTATCAGGACTCCCATCCCTACGGGGTACTGAAGAACAACATGAGTGTCAAAAGTGCCAAAAGGTGCTATGAATGGGACAACTCATGTGGGTGAGAATGCTACCAGGTTACAGCACGGAAGATGCAAAATGGAGGTGTGGGTACTGCAGAGCCGGGAATGAGGATCCTAAAGGCAAATATCAGAGGGTGTGACTGGAAAATGTAAATGCAGTGCAACGGGGGAAGACTACATGCCAGTGCTGAAGATATACCTGAAGGGATGATGTTGATGACCGATGAGAAAGTACCTGCGCACATAACAACCAAATACCCAAAGTGAACAATATCTGAAGAGAATCAAATATATGAGCATGTATTTGACAAATGTGACAATACGTGTGCGTACCTGACCATGATATGAAAAAAAAGGCACCCCGGGGGCGCAGGATGAAAAGTGTCCCAGGGACGGCTATGATGTAGGCGGCGGGATGTTGATCCCGTGGCTGAAGACGGTTTGAAAAATGGACACCTTGGGCTCCCGGAATGTTGAGTGGAAGTTTGGCAAAAAGGCCTATATATAGCTGTAGGGCCCACATTGCCACCTCATTTGTACCTGTTGCTATAGTGACGGGACGAGCAGATTGCAGAGGAGATTTGGAGTTTTAGGGAGCACGAGGTATCCGATCGACGGTGTGCAAGTCTCAGGTTAGTGATCTGATCATCCTGCATAGAAATAGGTTTCCAATTTTTGGGCAGGGTAGGTACGGGGGGGCGTACAGGGGGTTTAAGGGGAATTTTCATAGGATGTGGGCCCGCATGCACGGGAGATTCAGTGGAAGGCGATAAGGTGGTGAATATGATGACGCTGGGCGTCGGCCAGGAGGCCAATGACCGTAGTGTATTCGGCTTGGTTGTTGGTTGTTGGTCCCAAACAGATGTCGTTTGAATGTAGCATTTCATGAGAGGGGGTATATAAAGCCCAAGCCGCCGCAACGATATTTTGTGTCCAATGGCTAGCACCATCGGCGTACCCAATGTGGTAGGTTGGTGGAGGAAGCATCTGTCAATAGCACACAGGATAGGTTAGACGAGAAGGGTGAGAGAAAAAAGATTAAAAACACTAGAAAAAAAAATAACCTAAAGTAGTTTGACTACTTCTAAGCATAAAAATTCTTGAGGTATAACCCATTGACGGGTTCCTTGAGCGAGAGGCCTTCGGGGGAGGCCAGGATGTATGCGCCTTTGGTGAGGCAATGTTGGATGATGTAAGGGCCATGCCAAAGTGATTCGAATTTTCCATGGACAAAGGTATCATGAGCGATATCATAGGCTAGGACAAGGTCGCCTTCGCGGAAAGATCGAAGGTTGACATGGCGATCAAAGGTAGCTTTGGATCATTTTTTAGCTGCCTCGTTGTTCTGTAATGAAGATCGATGATCTTCATCCAACGACTCCAGGTTCAGCAAGCACTTCTCCATTGGAGCAGTGTCAGGTAATAGCTCAATTGCGGTGCGAAGGGTGGGAATTTCGCACTCGATGGGAAGAGTTGCCTCGATCCCATGGACTAAATGAAATGGCATGAAACCTGTAGCGGTTTTTACTACCGTTCGTTAAGCCCATAGCGCAGAAAATAACATATGATGCCAATTGGTCTTATGTTTATTAACCGTGCGCTGTAACATGGTCTTGAGGACTTTGTTCACTGCCTCGACCTGTCTGTTTGACTGAGGGTAATATGGTGAGGCGAACTCGTGAGAGAAGCCTAACCGAGAGGAGAGTTCGACGAAGATCTCATTCTCGAAGTGTTTCCCATGATCGAAAACAAGTTGAAGTGGTACGCCAAAACGGGATATGATGTGGTTAAAGAAGAAGCGCGCTGCAGTGTCAGCGGTGTTGTTGAAAGTGGGCATAGCTTCGGCCCATTTGGTAAAGTAATCAACGACGACAAAAATGTATTTGTGACCATTGCTGGAGGGGGGATTACAAGTCATAAAGTCGATGCCCCATTTACAAAATGGGCCCGCGGTAATGACAGGGTGAAGAAGAGCGGGGGGAGCTCAGGCTTTGTTGGCATAGAGCTGACATTGCTCACATCGTTTCACGGCATGAATGCAATCGTGAAACAAAGTAGGCCAAAAGTAACCGGCTCGGATAATATTCTGAGCCGTGGAGATACCTGAAAGATGCCCCCCACATGTGCCACTGTGGCAGTTGTTTAAGACTCTGTCGGCCTCGTCAATAGTCAGGCAACGACGAAGAATGGTGTCGACGCCCCGTCGATATAGGATGTCGCCGATGAGGAGATAGCGGGGGGCCTGATGGCGAATATGTCGACGATCATCTCGTGATAGGTGATTACCAAACTTTTGAGTTCGTAAGTAGACGAGGAGGTTTCCATACCAAGGATCATCTGAGGCTATGTAAAAGAGATGTTCGTCAGGAAAGTCGGTGTTGACAGGGGGACTGGTGGTGTCAGAGGGAAGGGTCGTGACAAGTTCAGCGAGAATGATGGCCTTCTTACTCTTAGGTGTTGAGAACTCGAGGTCGTATTCCTGGAGGATAACGATCCATCGAGCGAATTTGTCGTTAACTTGGCGACGACTGAGCAAATATTGCATAGGGTTTGAATCTGCGATGACCTTCGTCGTGCGAAGCAGAATGTAATGGCGCAGTTTTTGGACTGCGAGGACAACTGCAAGAGCAAGCTTTTCTTCGTGTTTGTACTTCAAGGGTGGTCCCGAGAGGTTCTTACTAATGTAGTAAATGACATGTTCATGATTGTCATCTCCGAGCTGGACGAGGACGCTGGCTACTGATACAGCTAATGCTGATACGTAGAGGATGTAGTCGCGATTATAGTCAGGTGCACTAATAAAAGGTGCATTTGAAAGCGCTTCTTTGAGATCGTCAAACGACTGTTGGGCATAGTCGTCCCAGTGAAAGGGGATGTCGTGACGGAGTAAGTGAAGGAAACCATGTGCGCGTATGGCGTAATCTGGGACAAAGCGTCTAAGGAAGTTCGCTTTGCCCTGTAGACTCTGCAGTTGTCGTAAATTCCGAGGGGGTGGAATTTCGGTGATGGCTTTGACTTTGAGGGGGTCCACGGTAATACCACTTTGGGAAAAAATAAAACCGAGGAGTCGCCCGACGGTGACACAAAACACACACTTGAGAGGATTCAAGCGGATGTTGTATTGACAACACCGTTGAAATATGATTCGTAACTCATCGAGATGTTGGGTGCGTTTCTTGGACCGAGCTGTGAGGTCGTCCAAGTAGGCGAGGATGATTGCAGCCAGATCGTGAAAAATGTATGTCATGGCCCGCTGGAAAGTTGCGCCAGCGTTTTTTAAGCCAAAAGGCATGACACGATAGGCGAAGGTACCCCATGGGGTGATGAATGCGGTTTTATATTGACCGGCTGGGTGGATTTGAATTTGGTTATATCCAGAGAATCCATCCATAAAGGAAAGAGCCTCATGGCCGGCGCAGTCATCGATAATTTGATCGATAAAGGGCGTTGGGAAATTGTCTTTTGGACATGCATTATTGAGATCGTGAAAGTCGGTGCAAACGCGAATGGTGCCCTGTTTTTTGTCGATGGGTACAGGGTTGGAAACCCATGAAGTGTAAGAGATGGGGTAAATAAACCCGGCCGTACGTAATTTTTCTATTTCAGCTTTGATAGCCGCGACTTTGGATGGGTGTAGCGGTCGTTGTTTCTGGCGAACTGGTGTGATGTCAGGCCAGGTGTCGATGCAATGCTCAACAATAGATGGCTCAAGGCTAGGCATCTCTGTGTATGACCAGGCGAAGATATCCCTGTATTCTTGGAAGAGGGATTTATAGGCAGCGATTTCCTGTGGAGTGCAAGCGGCTCCAATAATGATTTCTTCGACGACGCCCTTTTTAACGAAAATGTCGATTTTAATGGTGGGGGAAATGTTAGCCAGATTACCTTCTTCAAATGTGTCAGGGGCGGGAATGGGATTGTTGAACCAATCGGTAGGCCCGGATGGGATAAAGTCTTTGGTTTCGACTGCGTAGATGGGGTTTTGGTGCGGAGGCATGAGGGCATCCTGTGGAAGGAAGAGTGCACGATGATGTAGTGTGTCCCAGGGAGAGTCTGGGCGTTGTAGCTCTTCCAGTATTTCTTCGTCGCATTGGAAACGACGGGAATATAATGGATCGTGAGGAGTGATATTTGTGCCAGTGTGAGTGCCCCCTGCCGGAGAAGCAAGGGGAATGGTGCTAGACGATGATGAGGGTTCACTCGACATAAACCATATGTTAAAATACTGAGGGGTACCTGTGGTGGTTGGGTGGCGAATGTCTACAGAGGAATGAACGGGAGAGTTGGGGGTATTGCGGGGTAAATCCTCAGATATGTCATGTAAGAACCATGGAGGCATTGGAAGTGCCTCGGGTTCTGGAGAAATGATATGGAGATCCTCGAGTGACGAAGGAAGGTCAATTACCGCCGTTGCGGGTTGGTGACGCAGTGTCAATTGACATTGCCTGTATGCAAGGATCATCGGACACCGGTATGTAAAGTGAGTCGATGAATCGCAGAGAGAGCAAGGGCATCTCATACATTCATTGAATGTAGTGGTGGCATAGCGAATGTCAGTGATGTTTGAAGAGGACGTAGCAGGGCGTGGGTTGTTCTGGAAATTCTGGCGTACAACAGCTAATGTTTACCGGAAACGTGGCAGTGTTGGGCAATGATGGGTGTAATGGCCATATTCGAAACAGATAGCACACGCGAATTTAGTCCTCGCCCCTTTACTACTGGTTGGTGTGGTGGTAGTGGGACTAGCAGTAGTGACGAGTGTTGTGGGAGTTTGATTGAGTGGAATCAAATTCCGTAATTTAGGTAGGGATGGGAAATTGTTGGTTTGGTGACCCTCTTTCTCACATAATGCGCAAGGTGGTGGAATGCGTGGAGGAAGTGGAGTTGTGGGCTCCTTCTTCTTTCGCCTACCCCCGGTTGTAGTAGGGGGGGTAGGGAGTATGGGGGTAGTGGGGTTGAGGACATGAATCATCATGGGGAGGCCTTCCTGTGGGCGAGGGACCATCTCAGGTGGATGTAAATACCACACTGGGATTGCTAACACCATATTGGGTAGTGTGAGTGTTGCGGCTACCTGGAAAGCTTCTATACCGGGTGGAGGGTAAAATAAGGGAATTTGAGTGAGGGGTCGGGGAACTGTCTCCCAAATGGGACTAGGCCCTTGAGGGGGTGTGGATTCGTGGACCGTGGGGGTTGACGAGTTCATAGGAGGCTCCTGTGGGAGTGATGTTGCGACTGTTGAGACGTCAAGAATGACTGAAGCCTCCTGAGGAGGGTGAGCATCCTCCATGTGAGTTTCTTTAGATGAGACGACGCATACTTGATTAGGGGGAAGGAGTGGTGGTGCTCCATGGTACATCCCTAACAAGGATCAATCTTTGAATATACCAGGACCCATCTCGACAAGTGGATATGCGTCTCTGTTGGTGTGAATGAGAGGAAGAATGTTATCGAGATTGGCAGATGGATTAGGCTCATAATGTGAAACTTGGTCGATGGTTACAATCTTTCCATTGTGGGGGAACATGATTGTGCGAAAGACGGATGATGCCACTGCCTTCATAGCATACATGTAGCTACGTCCAAACAAGATGTTGTAATTGAGCGGAGCGTCGATAACTTTGACATCAATGAGAACGGTTTTGCCTCCGAGTTCAACGGGGACATTTTGGAAGAGCCCTTCCGGAGATGATGGTCATCCGTCGTAAGCTCGTAATGTGATGGTGGAAGGTATGAGTTCCGGGGAACCAATTTTCTTCCATACAGTCTTGGACATGATGCATGTAGATGCACCCTCATCGATAATACACCGATGAACTGTGATGTTCCGTATTTTTACTGGTATTTGAATAGCAACCAAAGCAGGAAGACGAGGTTCACAACTATCAAGGTCAAAGGTGATGAGTCGAGTATCAGCAAGGTCTACTTCCCCCAAAGCAGAAAGTAGTGATTTTCGCTGTGTTGGACAAGTCTCGAGGACTTCCAAGACTGACATGGCAGCCGGGGATTGAGCTAAGTCGTCTACCAAGCTGTAGTTATGTGCTGCCCTAGCCTGTAGATTGTGAACATTCCTGCGCAAGGGGATGTGAGGGATACGTAATGGTGGTTCGGAAGAAGGGCGAGGGATCATCAACGGGGGTCCCATCGGTGTAGGGTTTATCTATGGAGAGATAGGAGTAGACTCAGCTGGTGTCGGATACTGACGATTGCATGTTTGCAGAAGAATTTCTTCCTCACTAGTGAGGAGAATTGTTCGCTCTACTGGATTGTTGGGGTTGTGATATTGGCCCACCTGAGGTGGGGGATGTTGTGTGTCCTGCTGGGTGTTTATGACACCTTGATGTGGGATAGGATTTTGCAGCACGACGGGAGGGGGTTGTTGTGCGTATTGTTGTTGTGCCTGCTGAGGGGCGTGCTGGGGAAGGGGGAATGCTCCCAGAGTCTTTCAACCTTTTGAAATCAGCGATCTGGGGGAAATGGTGAGTGTAGTGACTGAACATGCCACAAAGAGCACAAGGGTGGATGGTTTTAACAGTATTCCTCCCTTGGCATTTGTTTTTATTGCCCCCTTGGGGGTTTTGGTTCCCTTGATTCTGGTTGCCCCCAGTGGGTTGGTGTTGTGGTGGTTGATTCCCGCCTTGACCTGGGTTATTGTTATTTTTGTTTCGTCCTTTCTTCCTGGAATTGTTCGAAGGATGATTTGGGTTGGCTGTGTTCAACTGTTCAAAATTTTGGTATTGTTGAGCAGCCGATGGTTGAACAAAATTTACCCCCGCATATGGGTGTGGGGGAGCCATGGGTTGTGTAGGACCGGGAAATGGAAAATAAAGATTTTTTGGTGGTGTCGATACGTAAGGTACATAGGAAAGCTGTGTGCTTTCACCAGTACTATAAGTGGATGTTGAGGGAGTACTACTGTTTGTGGGAACCGGTGGATGTATGGGAGGTGCCGGTAGTGGTCCACTAATGGGTGGAGGTATAACAACAGGGTATGTTTGTTGATAAGGGGGTGGGGGGTAATAAGAAGTGACCCCATATGCTGGTGGGTATTGAGGTGTTCCATACATCGGTGGCAGTTGGGGTTGTGGACCATGGTGTGTGGTGGTACCTATTAGTCTGTCTGCTGAGTGAGACATCC
>SNQJ01S0025652.1:72126-128707 GCA_010110895.2 Picea sitchensis
CATATTTACTTCTTATCAACCATGACAAAACAATAATGAGTCATATTTACATCAAACAATATTGGGTCCATTACCCAAACCTTTGTGCTACGGGGCTTTCTTCAAGGGTTGACATCAATGACAACCAACCTTAATCAACAATCCTTAGTATGTGGGTAGTGTGTGTCCTAGGGTGTAATGTTCCAAGATTGGACTGGGGTGTGTGCGCTCTCTCCATAAGACAAAATGAACGAATCAGGTGAGTCAACAGATGCTCGGTCATTTTATAGGTGAAGTTGGAGTCTTTGGGTGCACTAGTGTGCCAAAGATAACTTCGCCCATACTTGAATTGTGGAGAAAGTTAAGTGCAGAGACTTGATGAAGGAAACGAGCAAGTGGGCGCCCCATGGTGGGCATTAGTGCCCTCACTGAGAAAATATGGTTGGACGAACGGATGCTCTGGCAGCATGAGTGCTTGATCGATCAGAAGTTGAAATAAACGATTGAGTAACTTAGACGCCTTGGGAATTGACCAAGGAGAGCCGACCAAACGAAGATTGGAAACACTCTAGGCCTTGGGTGCGCGCCAAGGGGAGATTCCTAGACAGATGGAAATTTGTTGTGGATATCAAGCAAGAAATGAACCGAAGATGTAGATGGAGTATTGATTTGGGCACCCAAGAAAAAAGACGAGTTGGCCAGATAGCGAAGAATGCCCACCGAAGGGGTGCGCCCTCGTTCGAGAAGTTGGCTCGGTCAATAACCAAAGGTTGTATCTCATGATGGTGAATGGGTGTGCCCATTGGATGCTTATTTAACCAAGGGAGAGAGCATTTGGAAAAGGGAAGAACGATTAAGGGATCAAGCATCTTTTTGGACTTTGGCTCATTCAATTAGGGCGAGTTTGGCTAGGTCAAAGATATAAGGTGAACTAAGGCTAAGTATGAATCGAGCATAGGGGACAGACAAAGGAAGCATGAGTTGAGGAGAACAACAAGAAGTCTTATGGGAGACGGACTGCAGGACCAAGAGAGTGTTCAACGAAATTATGGCAAGGCAGGGCGCCACAGTTGGGTGAATTGAGGTTTTCTTCCAAGTGTGGAATCTGTGGTTATCTTTGAGGACTGAGGTAGCGAAACAAAGCCCGTCCATGGAGTTGGGCGCACCTCAGAACTTGGTGATAACCGATGTTGGTGGAAAGTCTGTGGTGGATTCAACAAGAGTCAAGGAAGTCAAGCTAGATTAAGGGCACACGACTTGGCTAAGATGAAGATGACATATCCAGAGTTGGAAAGGTTGAGAACAGTGCGATGAGAGTTTATGACAAGAGAGCAACTGTCTGCGAGCTGGGTTGTTGCATTGGGAAAATTTTGTTGTACTAAGATCCGCACACTCTTCTTGTATTCTTGGGGTGTGGCATAGACTACACACCCTATACACTTGTATGGTTCTTTGTAACTTATAAGAAAATTGAAAGTCGGGTGTTAGGCCAAGTTAGGTTGCCCACACAGTTTACCTGCCTTTGTTCTTTTTATGTTGTGAATGTAATGAGATTGAACTAAGTAACAAGTGTAACTGTGATAAAGGTTTCATAATTTCGTTATTGAAATGTGAGAAGGCGTAGTCCGGGTATACAATGACTCGGTATGGGAAATCCAACGAGTCAGAGCACGCTGCGGTGTCGCACGTCCTACAATTACCGACAACTTGGGTGCGCCAAGTCTGTTCGAGCACCGAGCACCAGGATGATTGTAAGCATGTGACATAGGGTCTCATAGAGGGGCATGGGTGTAAAGAGTTATCACCTTAAAGCTATTCACCTCCTTTCAAGGTGTGTTTGTTCGTTTGCTCTAGGAAATCTAATCTAGAGTAGGTGGGTAAATGTCTTTTTTCTTTAACAACTTAGTTTTTGTGGACTTGCCTTTCTATCACAACGAAAATTAAACTTGAAGCACTTTTTCTATTACTTCTACTATGAATAATATAAAGAAATTAGTTTAGTATAAAGAAATTAATATATGACATGAAATTAAGTCATAAAAACATTAACACATCAATAAATTTGAATAACTAATTCCTTATTACTTCATTATTTACGTATGCCAAAACCTGTGGTCTCCTTCTTTCATTATTAAAATATATTGAATGCAATTGGTAACTCTTTTCTTACTCCTGTTTCTTACTCCTGAGTGGGCCTAATGGTTAAGAACATGTGTTTCCTCTTAAGAGGTCACAAGTTCAAATCCAGAGGGGGGTAGGGTATGTATACCTCCGTAGACTTTACCAGTCAAATCGCTAAACAGAGGAGAGTCCCTTGTCCCACAAACAAGGGGGTCTCATACACCAATTTGATATGGCTTGACCGTGACCTTAAAAATAGATTATTAATATTATTAAAAATAACACATATCCTCTAAACTTTTAATTTTTTTATACACTATAAAATTTAAGTTTGAAGATCACTCTTTCCATCTTACAATTTTTCCTATATTTTATGACTTTTTTACTAAATTAAATCTTATATTTTTATATCTCTTATTTCATGGTTTTCTCAAACTTATATTTTTATATATCTTATTTCATGGTTTTCTCAAACTTTTTAACACTAGTTTTAGTTTTGATGTATTCAAAATTTTTAATATTAAAACTTTTTAATATTAAATTTAACATTTTTTTATTTTTTTTTTTAAATTTTATAATTTTTTTATTATTGACTAATTTGAGAATTAATATTATTTTCAAATTTAAAATTATTATTTCCAAATCTATATTTTTTTCTAATATTTTATTGACTAATTTTAAAATCAATATTATTTTAAAATCTAAAATTATTATCTCCAAATCTAAAATTTAATGATTAAATTTTATAAAATAAATTTGAAAATATAAATTATTAATAATATTTTTTAATAATAATTTATAATAAATAACCACAATTATTGAAATAATAATTTATACCACATTACATAAGCTTACAAAACATAATATAAATTATAATACATCAAATAAATAACAATCATACTTATTAATAATAATAATAATAAAACATCATTTCAATTTTATAATTTGTAACACATCACATACATAACTTCATAATTTTAAAATCAATTACAAGATATGATATCAATATATTTTGATTATATCGCTATAATAATAATTTTTAATGATTCATGCATTTAAAAAATCTCACAAAACATAACTCAACCCAGACAAGATATGATATCAATCTATTTTGATTATATCGCTATAATAATATTTTTTAATGAATCATACATTTAAAAAATCTCACAAAATATAACTCAACCCACAAACGCAGAAGACCATGGTTAGTTCCAAAATGAGCAGCGTACCATAGCCAATGTAAAATTAGCAAGTTCCAAGGTTTTAGATACTCCAAGTGCATAAAGGAAGGTGGGGAAAAACATCAACTAGTCAAGGAAAATAATTTATGAGGTCCTCTTCAAGGAATGTTAGGTGGGGTAAGCTGCTTTTCTACACTACAAGAATTGTCCCAACAACCTCCATCTTTGACTTGATTCTTCGTGGGCTATGTGCAAATATGTGTCAAGGTATAACACATGAAGGACATTATAGAAAGTTTTATGTGCAACATGGGTATGTACATGTATTGTTATATGCAACATGGACCAATATGATTTTTTAATTAATAAATAAATCTAGTAATTCCTGGAAGAATATTTCGTATAAGGTTGTTGATAGGGACTATTAATTGAAAATGTAGGATATATGAGAGAGCTTTGAAAATTAGTGGACTATGAGCGTTGAAGAATTGACCATAGGAAGGGAATGCTAAAGTATATAATCACTATGTGAAGGAAAGGAAATTAGTGCACTTATCTGAATTACAATTAGATACGTATAAAGTTGATGCATTTATAAAATAATTTACATGACTCATGGAATTGATTTATAATTGTAGATAAGATTCTCATATGGGATATTAAGGTTAACTGTTAAGTATGGATACTAGTGATATTAGGCTTTTACACTTTATTGATGGTGGGGAAGTTTGAGAGTAATAGTTATTGGGTAGGCTTTTACACTTTATTGATGGTGGGGAAGTTTGAGAGTAATAGTTATTGGGTTTGGAAACATATGTAAGGATTAAAGGGTTGTATAGTTTTTTTTTTGGGATCACATTGTTGCAAGTATGGAATTTACTATGGTGAGGGGAGTTTTACAACAATAGTTAGGGTTTGGAAACATAGGTAGGGATTAAAGGGTTCTACAATTTTTTTCATGGGATCACATTGTTGTAAGTATGGAGTTTACTAGAAACGTAGTTAGCATTAAAGTATTTAATGGTGTTGAAGCCCTTTCCAGTGACATCATGTTCCAAACTTAAGAATAATTTTAGGGAAAAGTGGTAATGTTGACAAGTGATGCTTCATGCATTGGGAGTATCGTGTGTTAAAATTTTTTTTTGGAGTCGAGCATGGGTGCCTTCACATTTCCTAAGTAGAGAATGTAGATGTTGAAGAAACTCTACATGGATTAAGAAAATATAAATTGGTTGTTTCTAAACACACCATACAAATTACCATTGCAGATTTGGGATATGATAACTCTTGTATTCAGATCATGCTAAGGTGCCAAAGGTAGGAGGATACATGCCAACTTGAAAAAATGTTTACAAGCATTGGATGAATGCTTCCAAACTTTTTCATGAAATGATATTGAACAAATTTTTGTTCTTATCAAGAAGGGATACACAAATCTTTGTAAACCCCTCTCCAATATCACTATCACTCCAGAGGTAGAGAACTTGGATTTTGTCATTGATATTAATGATAAACTACAATATAAGGAGGGGGTCTTAGTTATCCATCAAAGGTCGATCTTTTCTAGTTGACAAATATTAGTTAGGTGCATCATTGTTGATTACAACTTTAAGAAAAATTCTACATTTTTATTATTGTTATATCTTCATAAAGAAGTTTCAAGCAGTGAGATGAGCTCTTCCTTTGGGATCCACTCTTTCAAACATTTAATCTATAATAAGTGCTCATCTCCTATGGATCCTAAGACACATTCAAGCATTTTTATTATGGAGAGCTCAAAAGTGATCCTAGATTTGAAGATGGAGTTGTTGGTTGTTATTGAGACAATCCAACACTACTTAAAAAACACTCTAACTTCTAGATTGTTACGAGGAAAATCTCTCTATGGCAAGGGCTAAACCAGAATAGATGGAAATGACTGCAAAAATCAACTCTAATCTCAAGTATGCTATATAAGAAAAATATGCTAACAAGACAAGATAAAGAGCCTACCTCGTCCAGATGTTCGATGAAGTCCATCGTTGAGCACTTGACTCAAAGCAATACACCTACAATTTGTCCTCAACAACCAAGAAACACAAGAATATGGGGACAATATATAAAGTTAGCACATTCAATAGCATAATCCATCAACATTCATAACAAATATTCCCATGGAATAACAATTCAAATATTTGCAAGATATTAATTGGACGAGAAAAGAGTATTTCTATTAAAATGTAATCAACATAAGTGAATGAATTACAAACTTCTTTGTCGGCACGGTTTGGAACAGAGAAACTAAGTCCCTTCCAGCTGGGCCTCCACCAATTCAATCCTCCACCAAAGGCAAGTTCATATAAGAGAGACAATGAGCTTCTCGATCAAGTAGAGAAGAGCTTGGGGGTTGAACAATGTGTTCATACTTAAAAGGACAAAGGGATGCAGACTCAATATGAAGTGAATAATTTCTCCATAGTAACTTTGCTCTCAAAGTTGAATTCTTCTCTTCTTTTCCACAGCTTGGATATGGCCCATTTATAGCTTTCAAATGGAACGAAAGGGCCGAGTCAGAACGTTTCTAGCATATGGAAGGTCAAGGATCATGGATCCCATGATGTGACATGGAAACCCGACACTATTTTTTAATTTTGGGCACAAAACCCGATGTACACGGGCTGTAATGGTGCAACCTGACTATACACATGTATAATAGTTAGGGTGCATATAGGTGGAAAAATATTTTTTTTAGCTCTGGGATTTGCAAAAAGGGACTTCAAGTCTGCATAGGGAAATGGAAAAAGGCCTTCAAAGAAAATTTGCATAGGGTGAGGAAAATCTTGCTATAACAGATGCCCCCCCGATGTGTGAGGTCAGAGGAGTATCTGTGATGACCGAAATATATTATGATACCCAGAAGTGGAGTAAAGGAGACTCAGCTGGAAGAAATAGTTGCTCATGAGAACATTACAATCTGTACTGACTTTGCGCACATGGCTTCCAATTTGAATTACACTGTAGATCTATGTGAAAATATATGTTATGTACATAAAAAGAATAATAATGGATTATTACAATCGAGAAGTGAGGGCTCACTTATATACCCACGTCGGGGTGCCCAATAGCCAATAGCCATGTCTTTTCATTATTAATAATTATTTATTATTTATTATTTAGTTGTTATATTTATTATTTAATATCTTATTTATGTGTATTTTTATGTACATAACATTGCCTCCCCCTTAAAATTGGTTTTTCCTCAAAGCACTGGTAATGACGAGTGTAACTGGCGAAAATGTTCTGATTCCCATGCTACATCTTCTTCTGGAAGGTTTTTCCATTTAATAAGATATTCTTTGGTTATGCGAGATCACAACTTTTTTTCTCTAGTGGCAATAATGGCTTCCGGTTCTAAAATGATTCTTCCTTCTTCATCCAACATAGGGAGCAGTTTTTGCACCTTTTGGTGTTTTCCTACAACCTTTTTTAGACACGATACATGAAAAACATTGTGGATACGCCTTTTATCTGGTAATTCCAACCCATAAGTTACGTGACTGATTTTTTTGTTAATTTGATATGGTCCATAAAATTTCGGAGCTAATTTATTCTTTCCTTGATGTTTAAGAGATAATTGTTTGTAGGGTTGAAGTCTCACAAATACCCATTCTCCAACTTCGAATTCTCTTTTTGTTCGGTGTTGATCAACTTGTTGCTTCATTCTGTTTCTTGCTATAACTAGTTTTTCCTTGAGTATTTGAACAACTTTTTGAATTTCGTCTAAAAGATCTTTTACTGATGCAACTTTTGTTTGATTTATGGCTAACTCTTTCTAAGATGGTGGTTGATATCCATAAAGAGCTTGAAATGGTGTCATTTTAGTTGATGTGTGATATGTGGATTTATACCACCATTCAACGAGGTGCAACCATTGAAGCCATTTATTTCTCTTATTAGTGATGAAGCAACGAAGGTAAGTTTCTAAGCACTTGTTGACAATTTATGTTTTTCCATCTGTTTGAGGATGATAAGTTGAGCTCATATTAAGAGACGTCCCAATTTGTTTGAAAAAATCCCTCCAAAATTTCCCTTTAAACTTGGCATCTCTATCACTGACGATGACCTTGGGAAAACCATGTAATTTATAAATGTTTTTGCAGAAGACTTCAGCTATTTGTTTTGCGGAGTCTGTTTTTCTTACTCCCATAAAATGTGCATACTTGGTTAGTCTATCTACTATCACTAAGATTTTATCTTTTCCTTCTGATATGGGTAATCCTTCAATGATATCCATTGAAATTTCTTCCCATTTTTGGTTAGGAATATGTAATGGATGGATTACCCCAGGTGTTGATATATTTCCATTCTTGTTTCTTTGGAAAAGGTCACATTTTGCTACATATTTTTGAATATATGTACTCATCCCTTTCCTAAAGAATGATTGACGAGCATTATAATATGTTTTGAAAAATCCAACGTGACCTACAGCCGGACAATCATGAGCTTCTTGAAGTACCTTGGTTTTAAATTTTGAATTGGTATTCAAATAAATTAATCCTTTATACCATAATATGTCATTCTTCCATTCAAACTTGGGGTATTGGGTTAAATCATTGATTATGGAACATGTCTCTGTGTTTTTGGCATATTCAATTCGTATTTCGTTCAACCATTCTGAAATTGCTATTGATACTGCAAAAACTTGTGCTTCTTCATCTTTTCGTGAGAGGGCATCAATCACTATGTTATCTCTTCCTCTCTTATGTAATATCTCCATATCAAATGTGGCAATTTTTTCTATCCATTTCTATTGTTCAGTAGTTAATGTTTTTTGTTGTAACAAATATTGTTGGCTATTATGATCTGTATGTATCAATAACTTGCTTCCTAAGAGATGTTGTCGCCATTTGGTTAATGCATGCATGATTGCAATCATTTCTTAATTGTATGTGGACTGTAAGCATTCTTTTTTGTTTAGTTTCCTGCTTTCATATGTTATTGGGTGTCCATATTGCATCAAGACTACTCCGATCCCAAAAATTGAAGCATCACATTCAATTATGAAGGGTTTTGAAAAGTCGGGTGTAGCTAACACGAGGGTTGTGGACATAATTTTCTTTAAATTTTCAATTTTTTTTCTTCAGATTCTTCATTCCATTGGAAGGAGTTTTTTCTTTAGGAGATTTGTTAGGGGGGTAGTTAGATGAGCATAGTTTTTGATGAATCTTCGATAGTATCCCGCCAAGCCTAAAAATCCTCTTAATTTAGATATACTATTTGGTCTGAGCCATCTGTAATTTATTTGATTTTATTTGGGTCTACCTTGACTCCCTTTTTGGATATAATGTGACCAAGATACTCTACTTCCTCCTTGCTGAAAGTACATTTTGACATTTTTGCATAGAATTGATTTTTTTCTAGAATAGATAATACTTGTCCCAATTGACTTACGTGTTCCCTCCATGTTTTGTTGTACACCAAAATGTCGTCAAAGAAGACTAAGACATATTTTCTTAGGTGTGGATGAAATAGTTCATTCATAGCTGCTTGGAAGGTAGCAGGGGCATTAGTTAGCCCAAAGGGAATCACCTTGAATTGGTAGTGTCCTTCATGAGTCTGGAAAGCGGTCTTGGGTACATCTTCTAATCTTACCCTAATCTGGTAATATCCCAATCTTAAATCGAGTTTTGAAAAAAATCTGGCTCCATGAAGTTCATCCAACATTTCATCGATGAAAGGAATGGGAAGTTTATTATTGATTGTTATCTTGTTAAGCCCGCTATAATATAAGCATAATCTGAAAGAACCATCTTTATTTAGTACTAATACAACTGGGGCTGCATACGGGCTTCTAATTTTTTTGATAACACCACATTTTAACAAGTCTTGGACTAATCTTTCTATTTTTGTTTTATGATGATGGGGGTATCTATATGGTCTAACCTTGACTGGTCTTGATCCTGGTTTAACTTCAATTATATGTTCAATTCTTCTTTGTGGAGGTAAGTCCATGGGAAGGTCTTGAAATACCTTCTTGTGTTTTTTAATTAGATCTTGGATTTCTAAGTTTTTGGAGTCCTGTTTTGGTTCTTGTATTACAATTTGGTGGCATTGGATAAAATAGGAAGTTGCTCCTTTTTGGATCATTTTTTCCATCTGTTGGGATGATACAACTTTTGTTTGGGGAGGTTGAAAACCATATAATTTATAATTTTGTCCTTTACATTTGAATTTTATTAAATTCTCTTGATGATTGACTGAGTATGTGCCTAAAGTTTGCAACCCTTGGACTCCTAAAACCATGTCTACTCCTCCCAGGGGTATGGTGTAAAATTCGGTTTCCAAATTGAAATCTTGAATTTGAAGTTTCACCTTATGGCATTTTCCTACATTTTTTATTTTCTTACCATCTGCAACCATCACCTTCAAGTCTAGGACTAGATATACAAACAATTTGAGGTTCCTTGCAACATTGATGTCGAGAAAATTGTGGGTACTTCCTGTGTCGATTAATACTGTGACATTATCTTTTTTTATGTGTCCTTTTAATTTGAATGTTTGTGGTTGGCTAATGTCTGTGATGGTTTCTAATTATATTCTTGGTGTGTCATTACCCATGAGATTTGACACGTCATTTTGGTTGTTTTCCATTTCTTCATTTACTGATTCTTTTGAGTCTGATTCACCGTTGTTTTCTTCTTGACAAGTGTATAATTTTTTTGAATTGTCTTCTATGCGACACCTTTGTCTTGGATCCCATTTTTCTCCAAAACATTTACATTTTCCTTCTCTTATTCTTTGGTAATCCAGACTTCTTCTATTTTCTTCTCGTAAGTTGGGTGGTATATATTTGTCAGTTTCTGTGTTTGTGTTCTGGTTTATGTTTCTTCTTGAATAAAACTTGTCGAATCTTGATTGGCCTTCTAGATTTTCTTCTACTTCTTTTGCCTTGCGTCTTTCTATTTCAACAGTAGTGACCTCATGCAATTTTAACTCGTCTTGGATATGCGGCTTGAGACCACCTATGTAATACTGGATTAATTGATCATCAAATAATCCAAATACTCGGGTGGTAAGGGATTCCCATTGATGTGTAAATTCATCTACATTGCCTTTCTATTGTAACCTGGTGAGTTTTGAAAATAATTCTTTCTCTGAAATGCCTTGGAATCTTTTAAAAAAATCATTTTTGAAGGAGTTCCAAGTGTATGACTGGATTCTTCCTTTCCACCATATGTACCAATTGTATGCAGTGCCTTCGAGGTACATGGATGTGTATTTAACCTTTTCTTCATCGGTTGTAATATTATATATATGGAAATATTCTTCATTTTTGTTAAACCAAGCCACGCATTTGTTATCGCCGCCTTTTATTTTGATAGTTCAATTTTGTCTTTGGGAGGATAAATCATTAGGGGTTGATATTGTGATATGACTTGGGAATTTGAATTGTAGGGAGGCGACAACGGTGGTGGTGGTGGTGGTGATGTGTTGGATGTGCTTGAATCACTTGGTTGTGATTGGGTGACTTGTTGGTGCCCTTGATCTTTTATTAATTTTAAAATCTCATCATGCTTTGCTTCCTAATGTTGTGTTATTAGACCCAGACTTTGTTGCAAATCATATTTTATTTCTCTTTTAAATTTTCCCAAACCTTGTTGTAAGTTAACCCTGATTTCTTGAAAAATATCGTCTTTAAGATCTTGTTTTAGAATTTCCATGCCTTTTCGTAATTCACTTCCGACTTCCTTTGTAATTTCTTCATTTAGATTATGAGTCCACTTTTGTCTGAGTGCATCATTAATGACCTTTATTTCCTCTTGCAACTCCTCATTAGTTTTTTGTAATGCCTTTTCGAGTAATTGTCGGGCATTTTTGCATTCTTGGTCTATTTTTCAATTTGGGTTTTTAATTCTGCCATTTTTCTGGTATTTGGGGGTGAATATTTTCCAGCAATTTTGACTAGATTTAGGGTACCCTTAAATAATCAACTTCAATATAAAGTTAAATATTAAAGTTAAAGTTTTAATAACTTTATATGATTACCTTTATAAAAAAAATTAATGATTTATAAATTAATTTTCTTTTTAAAGTGGGGCTTTATGAAATTGTACGATCGTACATTTAGAATTTAATAATCGATGGGGACAAGGGGGGATAGGCTATCGATGGGGATAGAGGGGGACAGGCTGGCCGATAGTGAGAGGGTTTGTTGGGAAATTATGTTGGGGAGGTGGTCGAGGTGTTGTCGGGGGAGATGGTGACGAGGAATGTCATCGAGGGGGCAGGTGTGGTTATACTGTTGGTTGTGGTGGGCTGCAAAATGTACGGGGAAGGGGCTGTGGAATGGATGGGAGTGGACTACGGGGAAGGGAAATGGCGTGGCTGTGGGGGAGGGAAGGTTTATGGAAGTTACAGGAGGGGTTATGGTGGTTACGGGGGAAGGGAAGGGATGTGGGAAAGGGCAAGAGGAATGGAAAAGGAGTGGTTGGAAGTGGAAAGGGACTGTGGGAATGGCATGTGAGGACTATGAGGAGTGTGAGGGAATGGCGTGAGAGGGATTGCGAGGGAGGGCAGCAAAAAAGGTGAGACTGCAGCGTGAGGGTTGTGTGCGTGTGAGTGGATGTAAATGGAGGCTGGTGCGTAGAAGTGAAAAAAATGGAGAGGGTTACGAGAGGGGGTGTGGGGAATGAGGAGGAGCGACTTTCTCTGATACCAATGTAATAAATAGACCAAAGCTACCAAATTGGAATAATAAATATATTGATAAAATGAATAATAGTGGATGATTACAATCGAGAAGTGAGGGATCGCTTATATACCCACTTTGGGGTGCCCAATAGCCAATAGCCATGCCTTTTTATTATTAATTATTAGTTAGTTGTTATATTTATTATTTAATATATTATTTATGTGTATTTTTATGTACATAGAAATATACCAAACAATTGTTCATGGCCATGAGTAGGCAATACAAAGGTGGCTATATGCCCAAGGCTTTCATAGTCACGAACACGACCTAGTAAAACCAATCTCAAAATCAATGTGAAGATATTTGTATACAATGGAGTACAATCTGATCTCCCATGATCATTGAAGTCACATAGGTAATGGTCCAATGAAAGATAAAAAAAATCAGGAAAGCTACGACTATGAACTGATGTCTTCAAGTCTTCTACACAATCCACCAAAGGTGCAATTCTACATCGTGTGAATAAAGGAGTTGAGGTCGAACACAATGAGACTTCATTTGATTATCGATTATTAAGGTATATTGTTAACAAATGTAAGACAACCTACCGATAATGAAAGTAGGTATCAAGGCATCGAGTACATTCTTACAAGTGTGAATAAAGGTGTCAAGGAAGAACACTTGAATAATCCACCGATCAGGGGACATTGATGTATTTCCAACTGTCGATGGTGGGAGAACCTGCCACTAATGATTGCAAGCCTCTAGGTACTCATAGGAATCTAGGTCTCGTTTCCAAAATATATGGGTTGAAGTCGATGGAAGGAGCCCCGCTGAAAGGAGAGCATTGATGCATCTCTCATCATTCAACACGAGGTACAAAGCAGGAGCTTGATGATTTGGAGGAAATCGAATGAAGAACATGTTCACGAACAAATGACCCTATGTGTCTTTCGTGTGTGCCAAATGCAAGAAGGAAATGAAAAATACCCTCTGAATAACATCCAATAAGGAATTTTTTTGACAAAGGCAAGGAAACCACCGATAAGGCTAATGGAATCCAAGACATTGCACGAATCTCAGTGTGTGAATATATTTATTGTTGTCGAACATGAGGGAAACCCCCCAGTTAGTGACCAATGATGAAATGTTGATTGTTGGGTTCAAGGTTAGCTACCAATGATGAAAGTAGGACCAGGGTGCACGATAGGAGTATAGTTTCATGCAATTTTGAGACATACTGAGGGTATGACCGACATTCAAAGTCAAGATTTCTGAGGAATGGTCGATACAGGCTGATAGACATCGTTTGAACAAGAGCATGAGACATCTGGAAGACTTTGGCAGCATAGACTTAATAATGGAACTTTGATATGCAGGAGGTATCAATCAAACTCTCCACAGGGACTGGAAGAGTAACCAGTCAGGGGATTAAAATCTAAGTAATGAGCTTAGCTTCCTAAGGTCATGCTAAACCCAAAATTTTGATGACAAGTGGAATCAAAATTTTTGTTCTCTGTTCAAAGGCAACACGACTGCTGCCAATATAAGATAATATTCCTTCCCTGCCCATCTTTTTTCTATTTTTTCATAGTCAAATGAATGCTATGATACAAAGGAGGAAACGAGTGTCACAAGTAAGCAACTAGTTCCAGCGGTGGAACATACCTATGCTCAATGCAAGGAGGTGCATGCAGGAGATGGACACTCAAGGGAATGTTTCCTCTTGGGTATAGGGTGTCAAGCTACAAAGGATATAAACAAAGCTCTGCTTGGCTGATGATGCAAACTACTGAGGTGATATGATTATAATGCAAAAGCGAGAACCAATAATAGGCTCAATACTGCAAGCAAGAGAATGAGATGCAATTACAACTTAATGCCAAAAAATTTCCTTTTTCATAATCTTAGTCTACTTGGTTTGAAAAAGGAGTAAACTTACACCAAATATATGTCCTTTCAAATCCAATTTACGAGTGTGAAAGAGACAAGTTCACCCGATAATCTTTTCGCTTTTTGAGAGAGATGGAAAAGATCTTAAACCAGACTCATTGGGAGTCCCCTAGGTATAGGTCAACATGCTTATGAGTAAGAAATGAGGTTCAAACGTAAAGTCATGTATTAGCTACAAGGGAGTCCTAATCCTACAGACAAAAATCTATGCATGGGCGTTGAATGGAGTAGGGGAACTAACTAGGGTAATCATGTTTGGTAAGTCTCTACCATTCAATAATGACACTTCTAGTTGCAGATAGAAGGTTTTGTGTCACTATTAAATGGGTTCATACCTAAGGAATATGATTTGCAGTCATAGGATGATGCAAGTGTGCATAATGGATTTGTGACCTATCCTATATGTTGGATGGCGAAAATACCTATCCAAAGTTACAAACGGGCAACATGGAGCTGAAAAACGCAAGAATCCCTAGATAAAACCACCAAAACCAACTCCATCCACTGTCGTATTAGTCCATTAGGACAAAATATTAGAAAAAAATATGTAAAGTGGGTAAATTTTTTCTATAAATAGTAAAAAAAACAATTTTACTATACCATTTGTATTTTTTACCCAAATAGTGCATTTTGGACCAAATTGCCCTGGAATTTCAACTGTTAATTGTGGGAACCATGAGTGGTAGAATAAACAACCTTCTGGACCAGGTAATTCATATTTCTAATGGATTAAAATTTTCAATTAGGTCTCCTTTTTTTAGTATTTTAGGGCGCAATTTAGGAACTAAGGTATACGCGGGCTATAGATCATCAGGTCGCGTATACACATACTTATACGCGACTATTTTAAAAACAATCAACGTATAAGTAAACCTATACATGACTTTGTAAACTGTATCTCATGTACATGTACATGGATAAGGTTTTTAAAAAGTTTCTAACTCAAAAAATGGTTTGAATCTTGCAAGATGGTGCTAGAGTGGAGAGAAAGAGAGCATGAAGAGGTGGATGTTGCAGTGGAGAGAGATCCAGGGGCCCAAATGGCCTTAAAAATATGTGGGCTATACAATTTTTGGGCTCTGAAAAGTATTAGGGCTCAAGTGAGACTGCTTCAGCTGCTCATGAACTACTAGGATCCGGATACTGAGACTTTCAACCTTGATGGACAACCATTGAGGATTGAATTTGAGGACATCTACTTCTTGACAGGATTGAGACGTCAGGGTGAGTTGGTCAACCTCAAAGCCTGAGGAGCTGGGAGTGGCATGAACATAGAGGATTACACAACCACTCATTGCATTGCAAGGACCAAGAAGGTAGGGAGCCAACTCCCGATCAGAGAGATCAACAATTTGAGTCTCAAGATTGTTTTCCTAGTGTTGACACAGATCACAAGTTTGGTCTCTTTGCACCGGGCATCGAGGCCACTTCTTTTCTATTCAGTGGAGTGCTTGCGACCCACAGTTTATGACTGGTGCACCTCATTGTTGGCCAACATGAAGAGCCAACTGACATACTCCAAACTGGGTAGAAAGAGGAACTTCAGGTTTGCGTCTATCCTATGTAGTTTTTTCTTTGAGAGGGTTCCAGGATTGGGCCCTAGAGTTGATATTGTTCTGGATGGACCTTGCGATTCATCCATGGCACAGTGGTCCGAGGTGATGAGGCGGCAGGGGGGTGGTAGGGTGCCAATGCCCTACAATGATGAGTTTTTCTTCTGGTGGAGTCAACAGGTGATGGATTTGGAGGACTAACCTTACATAGGGATAACTTTAGAGGAGAAATAGACATGTCATTAACACTAGGTTCCACCTATGGAGACATAGGTATGCCAAAGTTTTTTTTTGAATATCTCATTTTTTTGTATTTTTGTATAAGAAAACAAAAAAAAATGGATGATGTCAAGTACTAACTAAACATGTATGTGACGCAGACTTGGGTCCATGATAGTCAAACGAAATTCCATGACACTGACAGAGGCATCGGGGGGATGAGATAACAAGAGGGGACGCTGATAAAGTGCTTTAAAATGTGCAGGGAAACCTGTCTCATTTGACGCAGAGGATTCCCATGGTTGATGTAGAGGATCTTCTGGAGGCGATGCAACAATAGGTGGTAGGTGTGCCTCATGCTTGGGTATGACTCTTTCGACGTCTCACAAACGCCATAGTATGCTATCATGACACTCATCCGGTGCCATAGGCATAGATGTCATTATTACTGTATGATCAACCATATATGTATTTTGAGGGTGTGAGTCCCAATTTTGTACTATAACATCATATTTTTTGGAGAGATGAAATATATAAAAGCATTGATCTTTGACTTTACTTATGTTACAATGTGTACATTGATGAGAGTGTTTTTTTTTCTTTAGTTATGTGACAAATGCCAATCTAAAACAAAATTAGCATATGCATCAAATACATAATTAGAACTTATAGGTATGTGATGATAAGTAATAAAATTAAAATGTTGTTCTAAAATTCGTACCCATAAGAATTGTTGGAGTAGAGTAGGGTATCGCACACGGTAATTGTCGTTCAAATGACATACTACTAATTGGGAGTCCAGGGAAAATTCTAAAGAGTGAATACCATGTGAAATGGTATTGCGTAAAATTTATATAACATCACTATACTCGGCCACATTATTCGTGGATGGCCCTAGGAAAACGCCACCTGAAGACACGAGTAGACCCTCGGGTGAGTAAACAACCCAAGCAGAAAAAGCCAAGTTTCGTGTATAACGAATGGCCTCGTCTGCGAATCCTAAGTAGACCGAATAATTTGTTGACATATGCCAACCAAGGGAAAACTTGATAAGTAAGTTGAAGATAAAAAAGGGAAAATATATATACACTAAAATACATTAGTATACAAAGAGTTGCACCCAAGCTTGGGGCTCAAGCGTAATATATTTTCAAATAGAGTCCATTCCTGGGCTTAGCCAACATGTTACCTTCATAATATTCTAATTCATAGGCTCCTTTTTCTAAGACACGCCGCATGATATAGGGACCGTGCTGCATGGGTTTGAACTTGCCTGCCCCCGGTAGTTCTTTAGCTTGGTTGTACAGGAGGACCAAGTCACCCTCAGTGTATTGTCGAGGACAGAAAAACTTATCATATCAGACCTTGACACATCTTTTATTCGCTTCGATAGCCATGGAGGTGTCTTGACGCTGCTCATATATACTATCTAGGTGTACGAGGCATTGTTCGATATCAGAAGTGTCAGGCAGGAGTACAACTGCTAATCTAAGAGAAGAGATTATGCATTCAATAGGTAGGATCGACTCCATGCCATGCATTAACTGTAAAGGAGAAAAACCAACCAAGGTTCAGTATTCCTAAAGTGTTGGGTAAAGCATACTATTCTAGTCAGATTTTCTCTAGCTCACATTTTTCTACAAAGAATTGTTCATGGACTCTACTTGTCCATTTTCCTGGGGGTAGTAAGGGGAAGAATGACCATGTCTAAACCCCAATTTTGATGTTAATTCTTTCATCATTTCATTCTGAAAGTGACTTCCATGATTAGTGACAATCTCACTTGGGATTCTGAACCTGGCTATAATTTGATTGAATACAAGGAAAGAAGTAGTCTTACCATCGGATTTAACTGTAGGCATGGCCTCATCCAACTTAGTAAAGTAGTCTAAAACCATGATAATGTGTTGATTCCCCCCAGTAGAAGTTGGGTTGAAATCTACAAAATCCACCCCCCACTTGGTGAAGGGACCGATGGTAACGACTTGATGGAGAGGGGTTGGATGTGAATTCATTTTTTGAGTGAACACCTGGAAGGGGTGACACTTCTTAACCACTTCAACGCAATATTTAAAAATAGATGGCCAAAAACGATTGACTCGCAAAATATTCTGGGTTGTCGCAAGCCTAGGTAGATGACCACCACAAGCCCCACTATGGAAATTGTTTAGAAAAGACTCAGCTTCTTCGTGAGTCAAACAATGACTCAAGATATTGTCTACTCCTCGACGATATAGAGTCTCACCCATGATAAGGTAGTTCTTAGCTTGGTATCGTATATGTCGTCGGTCATCTCATGAGATATGTTGAGGGAACTTCAAAGTTTGAAGATAGAAAACAATATCTCCATACCAGGGGTCTGACGGTGAGACAAGGAAAATGTGTTCATCCGCAAATGAATCAACATGAATAACATCCTCATCTAACTGAGGGATGTTGGATATTAACTCTGCAAAAACTAGTAATTTTTTGGACTTTGCAGAAGCGAAATCAAGATCAAATGCTTGTAGAATGACAATCCATTTATTGTGCTTTCCCCCTATGATATGCCTAGTAAGGACGTATTGAAATGGATTGACATTAGCAACCACAATAGTTTTTCAAAGCAATATATAGTTTCATAATCGTTGAACTGCGTGAATGACAACCAAAGCTAGCTTTTCAACATGAGAATATTTGAGTTTAGGGCCGACTAAGTTTTAACTAAGATAGTAAATGACATTCTCATGGAGCTCATTATCCTCCTAAACCAACACCATACCAATCGTCTCTTCGTATGCGCCGACATAAAGCAAGTAATCTCTACCGTAGTCTAGAGATTTCAACAGAGGCATTAATACCAAGGATTTCTTCAAAGCATCGAAGGATTCCTGGGCTCGTTCATCCCAGATAAAAGGAGTGTCCTTCTTTAAGAGACGCATGAAACCCTTAGTAATATTGGCATAGTTCACTATAATCCATCGTAAAAAGTCATCTTTCCCCTAAAAATCTTGAAGTTGACGAATAGTGCACGGGGGAGGTAATCAAAGTATTGCCTCAAAATTTAATAGATCTACCATGATCCTAGTCTCAGAGATTAAAAATCCTAGTAGTCGACCTGACCTAATGTAAAAGATGCATTTATGAGGGTTCAAATAGATGAGATAATGGCAACATATTTCAAAAACTAGTCAAAGGTGTTTAGAGTGATCCACTCTCTTATGGGACATGGCAGTGAGATCGTCAAGATAGGACTCAACTATATGTTTTAGATCGTGAAATGCGAAGGTCATATCTCATTGGAAGGTTTCTCTGATGTTCTTAAGGCCGAAAGGCATCTTCTAGTATGCGAATTTACCCTAAGGGAAAATAAATTTCATCTTATGTTGGTCCTCAGGCTTAATCTGAATTTGGTTATACCCTGAAAATCTATCCATAAAATAAAAAACTTAGCTTCCTACACATTCATCGATAATATAATCATCGAAGGGTGTCAGGGAGTTTTCTTTGGGACAAGCCTTATTCAGGTCATGGAAATCCATGCATACGTGGATGGTTCCTTGATTTTTATTCACAGGAACAAGATTGGATACCCATTTAGTCAAGGGAATCAGGTAGATAAAGCCAACATTAAGTAGTTTTTATACCTCTACCTTAATAGTAGGGGCCTTCCTAGGATTGATAGCTCTAAGTCATTGTCAAACAAGCTTATAATCTAGGTAGGTTTTAATCTCATGTTCTACAATTCAAGGGTCGATTCTCGACATATCTTCATATGACTAAGCAAATACATCGCATAATTCTTTGAAGAGTTCAGTGTAGATCATAATTTGTTCCGGTGAACAATCTGCACCGATGTATACATTTTCATCCTTGCCAGGAATATGAGAGATATCGATCGTGACGGTAGGATAGATACTCGCCATGTTTCCTTCGGCATAAATCTCATGTGTATCAAGTGGAACTATGACGTGACCAACTATCTCACTCAAGGTAGATCTAAAATCATCTTGTTCGATTCTGGAAAGCTCTGGGAGAAAATAAGAGCGATGGTGCATATCATCCCATGGCCTATGAGAACCATTCATGGGCTCTACGATAGCTTCATCCAAAGGTAAAGTACCATCGAGGCAATCACGAGAAAAAGATGATGAAGCGGACCAACGATCTCTAGAATAGGATCATCCTCATTCGTCTGTGAGGTAACAAGATTTGGATTGGTGAAAGAGTCAAGAACAACCTGATATGCTATCTCTGATGCCGATAGTGGCATGGCCATTCCAGTATGTGACTGACCCTCACAAGACGTAGTCAAGGAAGGTAGGGTCCAAGGATCCTTAAAATACGAAGTGAGAAAAGGAATGAACCTCTTTGACGAAGCATACCTACTAGATATGGCGTATATATGATGAACCAGTGCCAGGAAGTTGAAGGTACCCATAAGGGATGAATACATTCCAACAGTGATATTCTCAGTTGTCGGCTGAGAATTTTCGATCACGGAGATAGACGGTCCAACCGATGCATTAGGGCTAGTGTATGTAAAGGACAATTGGTCGATTATCATGATATTCCCATCATGATGAAAGAAAAGAGTGTGAAAGACGGACGATATGATTGTAGTCATAACATAAGTCCAATTGCGTCCTAGTAACAAGTTATAGTTGAGGGGCCCATCAATCACCTCGACATCCACTTCTACCGTCTTCCCACCTAACTGGACCGAGAAGGTAGGAAGAATACCGTGAGGATGGAAGGAACGATCGTCAAAAGTAGTCAACATGGTCGGATATTGAGAAAGGGTCGGAGAGACGAGGGCTTTCCAACAGACCAGGGACATCACACATGTTGCAACGCCTTCATCAACAACATTATGTTTGATGGTATATTTTGAGTAACCCACATGGATTTGGAATGCCACATGGTAAGGAAAGTGAGGCTTCACATCCACGATGTCAAACTTCATAGCTTTAGATCCATAAGGATCTAGAGATCCTAACACAAATAGACATGAATTCCTCTGTGAAGGACACGTCTGGAGTACCTCCAGAGATGACATTGCATAAGGGGTTTGACCTAGGTCTTCAACTATAGAGTAATTCCTGGTGGCTCTAGCATTAGGATTGTGGGTAGAGCACTTGAGTGCTCCTTTCAAAATACGAGGCAAGGGATCTGGTTTTTCGATCTGTAAAGGCATCTCCAGAGTAGGGGGAGAATCTAGACTAGGTATAGTCTATGGATAACTATAATCACAAAACCAAGTGGCTACATTAACATCATATTTAACCATATTGATGCATAGATGTTTGTTGTATTTCTTGGGTGGGTTTTGACTCCCACTTGCCGCATTTCCGACATTCAAGGGGATCAAGGCCATGTGTTGATTATGTGGAAAAGGATTAGTCAGCACAACGGGTGGTAGAGATAAAAGCCTCAAAACTTTTGCAAGTTTGGGTAATAAGTGGGTAAGGTGGTTGTCTATACAAAGCTTGCAAGGAAAATTCACCTTCTTCCTTTATTTCTTGCCCTCACTAGAATTATTATTCAACTTCTCATTATTACCATTGTCCTTGGGTTTATTACTATTCTTCCCACCCTTACGATTGTTACCACGTCCTTTCTTTTTATTCCCTCTTGGTTACTGGTTACCATTCGGGGTTAGTCGACCACTGCACAAAATGTACATATGCCGACTGAGTGGGAGTGGAGGACACATACGAAGCTAGCCCTCCTAGAGACTGGTTTAGAGACAAATATTTCAACTGGTTTGTCACCAAGTTTTCATATTTCACATTGGCAAAGCCTATAATGTCGCCGACATGAGGCTTGGGCTTTTGTCTAGGGTCATAATTTGACCTTGGTGCATCTAGAAGAATCTCATATAACATCCCAAACTGAGCATCTATAAGATCTAAATGATGGTATTTAAAAATCTCTTCTCCGATGTAGAAACATCCTTAGAAATATAAGGTTGTAGAGACTTAAGGAACCACTCTAGCAGGAGTTTTGGGGGTATGTAGGCCTTGATCAACCTTGTTATCACTGAAATTTCATCTGCAAACGGTTACAGGAATCTAGCATCTTCAAACAACTATGAGTCCACCCATGGACCAAAATTACCAAAAAATCATTTCCAAAAGGTCCAAAACTATACAACTAGTTATCAAATCAAGATGCACTATGACTACACAGGGCGTGCATGCACATGCGCCATCCAGAAATGCAGGAAAAGCGCACATGCACACGATGCACGACTGTGGTTGCTAAAAGCTACGCACACCTGAGAACGATGCATTTATGATGTTGGTCGACCTCCCACCCCCTTCTGGTTCAGCTTCCAAGTCGATTTGACACCCAAATCTTGGCTGGATCTGGATGGGTGGATGGTCAAAGACCTAAAGGTGCCATAAACAACCCCTTTTCACACTAAAAGCTGGTTGCATAATACCTCAAAGTTGTGCTATAAAACAAGGCCATGGGTGCACTACATTTTCAAGGAATTGATTTGCAAGGTTATGCTGCTACAATTCTCTTGGGGAATCCTCTTTTCTCATCAAGAGCATACTAGCACCATTCCATTTAGGCAATCCACATCACCTTTTGAGTGGGTTAGCTTGGGATTCTGTCACCATTTCTTTCAAGTTTCAAATTTGTAAGAAGAGATCAATTATGGGGGTCCAAGAGCCCTCCCTTGGAGGAAGAAGGGACCCAAAGTCCTCTTTCTTCTCGGTGTTTTCTTTTCACTAATACAATCATTTCCATTGGTGACACGAGTCTTGTTTGTTTCTTGTTCGTATGCCCTTATGCTCAATAGTTTAGTTGTTCTTTCCTTTCTTAGTTTAATTCTTAGATTAGTCTTTTATGTTTATTTTTCTAACCCTTTCCTTCACTGCTGTCTTGCTTAGCTAACCCAACTAAGCTTGTAAGCACCTATATTTTTCTCATTCATGTGACAAAAGAGGCGCAATAGATTGGCGACTCCACTAGGGATTGGTATTAATTTCCTACCCAATTTGGGTTATTCTAGCTCTTCTTTCGGTTTATTTAATTTGCAGGTACCATGACCAGCCCAAGATGACCTGCAAAACATTCAATTCAAAGCTGAGTTGAGAGAATTCCATTTGGAATTTTCTTCACGGTCATGTGATAGGTGTGCACAGGTTTATTGGCCCACAGTCGCACATCGTGCGCACATGCGCCAAAATTACTGTGTTATTTAGCGCCTTTCGTGCACCTGTGCCCAAAAGTCTTTTTTGGTTCGTGCATTGGCGCTCAATGCACCTCTGTCTACTCTGAGACCCATGCACCTGTGCAGAAAAATACACATTGTAATCCTTTTCGTGATTTGTGGAAGGCCCCTATCCCTCTTAAAAATGATTCCATGCATGTTGTAATTTACACCACTTAGTTCCCTCTCCATATAAAGGGATTAGTCAAAATACATAGGCACTTAGGGGGTTTAAAATCATTATTTCCTCTTTTTATTTCATTTTGCCACATGGGTGGCTTGCTTTGACTGAGAGTATAAGTTGGAATAATTTGTAATCACATAAAACTTACATTGGAACCAGAAATTGGATATCAATCGTTGAGTATGCTCTTCTCTCGTGCTTCAAAGCGATCTTGAGAATCAGAAAAAGGTTGTAGGACAATTTCATCTCCCTTAAAAAGACAAAACCTTTAGGAGAGGACAAAAACCCCCTCGGGACTCCTCTTAGTTTGTTTTTCAAACACATCTCAAGATTGTAATGGGCCCATACATGCCCACATGCTACAAAGATAGGATAGTGCTGAAATTTACTTTCTTAGATTAAATCACTAGGGAAGTTTAAAGGTTTTGTAACGGGCCCATACATGCCCACATGATCACAATCTAGGATAGTTTCAAAGCTTTCTTAGATTAAATCACATTAGGGAGTTAAAAGAATAGTAAAGGACCCACATGTCCACATGATAGCTTCCTAGGGAATTTTGAATTCCACAAGGTTGTACCTATGACATTTAGTTAAATAGGTAATCAAAGACTTGTAAGGACCAAGAGAAGTCCACATGCAACAATGTGACACCTAATTCATTAAAAAATTGGCACACTTTCACTCATTCACACACACAAGTCACTTCTCACTCACATAGTTTTCATCTGGAAACATGGAGGTTGAAGTAAGTTTCCTCCAAAGGGATTCCAAAACACCCCACCCTTTTCTTGACGAAACTATCCACTCCCACTTAATTTCAACGAGATTGGCTCACACCCCCAATATGTCAAACAACCACATCTAAAAAATTTCTAAAAAACTCACTAACTTTTCCTCCATGGGAGGTGCCAAAAGAAATCTTTTAGTCTAGGTAGGATTTCGGGGATAGGCATCCAAATAACTCCCAGCTATCTGGTTCTCACATTTTCAAAACAATAGAAGTTGTCAAATAGGGAACTTTAAATCCTCCAAGTCAAGTGTTCCTAACACCATAAGGCAGGGAGATACCCATGAAGGGTTGAAGGCCAAGGTCCGGTTGTTCTGTGCATCCCCCCTTGAGGCACCCACCTCTTGGACGGGATCCATCCCGTGATCCATTTCTTAGGCCAAAAATCTAAATGTCACACTTTGACCGAGGTACCTAGTGACCAAATTTTAGGACATCTACCCAAGTGGCAATTGTGGGATGCAATTGCACCTTGATCGGATTTTGTGTGGCTATTGGGAAATATCTCTAGTTCTTTTGGGATATGCCCCCTCTACCCCTCATTATAACTGATTGCTTCATCCTTCACTAGTTTCTCTTCTTGTGACTTTAGACCCCACTATCGAGTGCTATTGGAAGGTCCAGTGCTATTTTGAGAGGAAGGACGTTACGTCTTTTAGGACACGAGCATTTTTTTTCTTTGTCCCCTCACGTGGACAAAATCCACCTATCCACATATATGTTTCTTTATCAAAACACTTTATGTATGATACACTTTTGATTACATTTGATTTAGATATATATAGTGTAAAGTTCAAGAATTGCAACAACGGCTCTTGTTTATTTATTACTCTCACCACCATTCGCACACATCCACTCAGCTAGTCGAACATCATAGGGGACCCACAGAACCCCCATCGTTCCAAATGCTTACTAAACCTCCCTCCTATTCTAGGGGGAGTTCCTAGTCTTGCCAACTCATTGGCTCCACCTTCTCACACTCCAGTGAGTGCCACTGTCTTAGGATCAACTTTTCTTGGTTCCACATTACTTGGGTCCAATTCCCAAGGTTCACCATCCACTCGCTCTCCTTTACACAAAAGTGGGGGGCCAACTTCCTCTCAAGGGGGAAGTACAAACCCACCTAGTCTCCCCCAAGGGTCAGGTTCACAAACCACTCACACCATGGTTGGAACTAATCCTCCACCACCACTCCAAATGCCATACTTGGCCTCTCTCAACATACCAGATCTAAGCAAGCTCACAAATGATCCTATATTGCATGACCCCACATGGACTGCAATTCCTACCAAACTACCTTCAGATATCCCCAAGTTTGAAGGCAAGGCAGGAGATGACCCTGCCAACCATGTCATGACTTTCCACTTATGGTGCTCTTCCAACAGCATTATGGATGATTCCATCTGACTACGATTATTTCAATGCACACTCACTAGCCCATCATCCAAATGGTACATAGACGAAAAATTGGGGTCCCATGTGACTTTCGAGTCCTTGGCCAAAGCAGTTTTGACCTTCTTCCAATTACCAATCCGCCATGACAATGTTATTGAACTACTCTCTAATTTTAAAGAAACCTCATCCACACATATCGCTGATCACATTCACGAATGGAATCGACGACATAGTTTGTGCAAAGAAAAAACCACCAAACAACAATGTCTTGATTGGTTTCTCAGATCACTTGTCTCTCTCCTTGGTAAAGATGTAGCTTCCACCTTCCCTCAATCAGAAGAAGAAGCCATCAATAAGGCTCAACAATACGACCTCATCTATTCACAATCAGGGTACTTGTACACAATACTTCCTGATCTCCCAAAACCCATGCCATTTGGCCAAGATAAACTCGGGATGTCTCACTCAGCAAACGGATTGATTGGTAACACCATGCACCACAATCCACAACCCCAATAACCACCAATGTATGGAACACCTCAATATCTGCTGGCATATGGAGGAACCCCTTATTATCCTCTACCCCCTTATCAACAACCATACCCTGTTACCCTTCCTCCACCCATCAATGGGCCACCGCCGACACCCACAATACACCCACCTATCCAAACAAGTTCCGATACTCCCTCTACCTTAGCTTATACTCTAAGTACTAGCGAAAGTGACACACCTTCCTATGTACCTTATGGATCATTACCACAAAATAATCCATACTTTCCTTTCCTGGCCTTCCACAGCCCATAGCTCCACCACAAGGACACCCTCATGTTGGGGTTAATTTTTTTCAACCCTCTCCCATTCAACAATATCAAAATTTTGAACAGCTGAATATGGAAAATCCATCCCATCAATCGAATAATGCCAAAAAAAGGGAAAAAATCAGAACAATAACAACCCAGACCAAGGCGGAAATCACCGCCAACAGAACCAACCTACTGGGGGCAACCAAAACCAAGGGACGCAGAACCCCCAGAGGGGCAACAACAAGAGGCGTCAAGGGAAAAGTAACAATAACCTTCGAAACAACTTCCCCTGTTCCCTTTGCGGCGAGTTCGGTCATTATACTCATAATTTCCCGCAAATCATTGATTTTAAATGAATGAAAGACTCAGTGAATGGACCACATCCTCCAACACCGCCTGCCCCTCAGCAGGCCCCACAACAATACGTACAACAACCACCCCCAGCCGTGTTGTAGAACCCCATTCCACACCAAGGAGTGATGAACACCCAACAGGACATGCAACCTACCCCACCATAGTTGGGACAATATCTCAACCCAAGCAATCCCGTAGATTGTACTATCCTTCTCATTAGTGAGGGATAAGTCCTTCTACAGACACATAATCATCAATACCATGCACCCGCTGAGTCTCCTCCCATTCTCCCAGAAACAATACCAGCACCAATGAGACCCCCGTTGATGATTCCTCTCCCTAACACAGAAACACCTCTTCGCATCCCATTACGCAGGAATGTCCACAACCCACAAGCTAGGGCGACTCATAATTATAGTTTGGTCAATGACTTAGCATAGCCCCCAACTGCAATGTCAGTCTTAGAAGTACTTCAAACTTGTCCCACTCAGCGAAAATCATTACTTTCCGCCTTGGGGGTAGTCGACCCTACGAATACTCAACTCATCACATTTGATCTCGACAGTGGAGAGCCTCGTCTCCCTGCTCTCTTCGCTTTTCAAATCCCAATGAAAATTTGGAACATTACAGTTCATCGGTGCATCATTGATGAAGGCGCATCCACATGCATCATGTCCAAGTCAGTATGGAAGAAACTTGGTTCCCCCAAACTCATACCATTTTCCATTACCTTAAGAGCTTATGACGGACGACCATCTTCTCCCGAATGGTTCTTCCAAAATGTCCCTGTCAAACTCGGGGGCAAGACCATTCTCATCGACATTGAAGTTATCGACGCCCCACTCAATTACAATATCTTGTTCGTTCATAGCTACATGTACTCTATGAAGGCAGTTTCCTTTTCTGTCTTTCAAACCATGATGTTCCCCCATAACGGGAAAATCATTACCATTGATCAAGTTTCACATTACGAGCCTAACCCTTCTGCCAACATCGATAACATTCTCCCTTTCATCCATACTAATCATGAGGCATACCCACTCATCGAAATGGAGCCCAGAATTTTCAAAGACCCATCCTTGTTAGGAACTTACCATGGTGCACCACCACTCATTCATCCTTCCAATCAGTTATGTGTCATCTCGTCCAAAAGAACTGACATTGAGGATACCCTTCCTGCTAGTGAGGCTTCTCTCATATCTGTCATCCCACTAGTCGCAGAGCCCCTCCCTCACGATCCTCCTGTGAACTCGGTGAATCCACTAGTTCACGATTTTACCTCACCCTAAGGCCATATCCCAGTTTGGGAGACAGTTCCCCAAGCCATCACTCAAATTCCCTTCTTTTACCCTCCACCAGGCATACAAGCTTTCCAAGTAGCCACAACGCTTACCCTCCCTAATATGGTGTTGACAATCCTAGTTTGGTATTTACATCCACCAGAGATGATTCCTTAACCATCCCTCCCTCCCCAAACCGAAGGAATCTCGATGCAGATTCCCATACTCACTCCCACCATACCCCCTACACCCCCACTCACTAACCTCCCTGCCACAACTGGGGGCAGGCGGAAGAAGAAGGAGCCCACAACTCCACTTCCCCCACACATCCAACCTCCTTGCGTGCTATGCGAGAAGGATGAACACCCCACCAACAAATTCCCATCTCTCCCCGAGCTACGTAATCTCATCCAACTCCCTCGAGCACCACCACCACTCATCGCTTCCTCCAGTATTGTCTCTATCTCACAGAACACAAGTAACAAAAGACTACAAACCAAATTTGCATGCGCCATCTGTTCAGAATATGGCCATTACACACACCACTGTCCAACGTTACCTCAATTTCGACAGACATTAACAGTCGTACGCCAGATCTTTCAGCAAACACTCACCCCAACCCCTGTCACTGACATCCATTATATCACAACCTCCGTCAACAAACGTATGAGATGCCCTTGCTCTCTCTGCGAATCCCTAGATCATTTCACATATCAATGTCCTATGATCATTGAATACAGGCAATGCCAAGTGACCCTGATTCAGATTCCTGCACCCCCTATAGAATCAATGATTAACCTTACCCCATCACTAGAGATTCTTCATATTATTTCTCTTGAACCAGAAGCACTCCCTATTCCTCCATGGTTCTTGGATGACTTATACGAGGATTTACCCCCAAATCCCCCCAATTCTCCTGTTCATTTCCCCACTAAAATTTTACGCCCAACTACCATTTATAACCCCCAGTATCTCGATATTTGGTTTATGACGAGAAAACCATCGAAATCTCATTGCGTCATCCTTCCTTCTTCTTCACCACCATAATATAACCACACAGTGACAATCACCGTTATCAATCTTTTATATCCCTTGTATTCCTGACACTTCCACTGTGATGAGGACATACTCGAGGAATTAACCACCCCCGACTACCCATGGGATACGCTACACCACAGAGCGCTCTTCCTTTCACAATAAGCCTTTACACCTCCTAACCAACACCCCATATACGCAGTCAAAACCAAGGATTTTATCCCATCAGGGCATATCGACTGGTTCAACAACCCCATCCCTGCCCCAGATGCTTTTGAAGAAGGCAATATGGCCAACATTTCCCCCACCATCGAGGAAATCACCATTGGCGCTGCATGCACTCCTCAAGAAATCACCACCTACAAAGCCCTCTTCCAAGAATACCTAGATATTTTTGCCTGGTCATACACCAAGATTCCTGGCCTTGATCCCTCTATTGTCGAACATCACATAGACACCTAGCCTGATATCACACCGGTTCGCCAAAAACAACGACCACTACACCCATCCAAAGCAGCGGCTATCAAAGCCGAGATTGACAAATTATGCGTTGATGGGTTCATCTACCCCATTGCCTATACCTCATGGGTTTCCAACCCTATACCCGTTAACAAAAAATAGGGTACTTTCCGTGTATGCACGGACTTTTGCGATCTCAATCACACCTATCCCAAAGACAACTTTCCAACGCCTTTCATCGATCAAATTATCGACGATTGCGCAGGCCATGAGGCTTTATCCTTCATGGATGGTTTCTCTGGCTATAACCAAATCTAAATCCACCCAGCCGATCAATACAAAACCGCATTCACCACCCCTTGGAGTACTTTTGCATATCGTGTCATGCCTTTTGGCCTAAAAAATGCTGGTGCAATTTTCCAATGGGCTATGACATACATTTTTCATGATCTGGCTCATATCATCCTTGCATACTTGGATGACCTCACAGCTCGATCCAAAAAATGCACTCAACATCTTGATGATTTATGAATCATCTTCCAAAGGTGTCGTAAGTACAACATCTGCTTGAACCCCCTTAAATGCATGTTCTGTGTCACTACCGAGCATCTCCTAGGGTTCATCGTTTCCCAAAGTGGTATTACTATGGATCCCCTCAAAGTCCAGGCCATCACAGAAATTCCACCCCCCCCCGAATTTATGCCAACTCCAGAGCCTACAAGGAAAAGCTAACTTTTTAAGGTGATTTGTCCCAGACTATGCTACTCGAGCACACAATTTCCTTCACTTACTATTCCATGACATCCCATTTCGCTGGGATGAACATGCCCAAAAAGATTTCGACGATCTTAAAATGGAGCTCTCCAATGCCCCTTTAATTAGTTCACCCGACTATAATCACGACTATATCCTCTACATATCAGCATCTGCTGTCTTAGTAGCAGGAGTTCTCGTTCAAATAGGAGATGATGATCATGAGCATATCATTTACTACATTAGTAAAAACCTCTCAGGACCACCTTTGAAGTATAATCATGAAGAGAAACTAGCCCTTGCAGTGATTCTCACAGTCCAGAAACTGCACCATTAATTCTACTTCACACAACCAAAGTCATAGCAGATTCCAACCCCATGCAATACTTGCTCAGTCATCGACAAATTAATGGTAAATTTGCTCGATGGATCGTTATCCTTCAGGAATATGATCTTGAATTTTCAACACCCAAGAGAAAGAAAGCTCTCGTCCTCGCTGAACTTGTCACAGCCTTCCCCTCCGATACTACCAGTGCCCTCATCAATACCGACTTCCTCGATGAACATCTATTTTACATCACTTCGGACGATCCTTGGTACAACAACCTCCTCGTCTACCTCCAACCCAAAAGTTTGGTAACCACCTCTCACAAGATGATCGTCACCATATCCACCATCAGGCCTCCCGCTATCTCCTCATCGAAGATATCTTATATCGGTGAGGGGTCGACACCATACTCCGTCAATGCTTGACTATTGACGAGGCCAATAGAGTCTTGAACGACTGCCATAGCGACGCGTGCGGGGGCCATCTTTCAGGGATGTCCACTGCTCAGAAAATCATCTGCGCAGGTTACTTTTGGCCTACATTGTTTCACGATTTCATTCATGCCGTGAAGCGATGCGATAAATGTCAACTTTATGCCAACAAAGCATGAGCATCGCCTTCTCTTCTACACCCCATCATTACTACAGGCCCCTTTTGAAAATGGGGCATCGACTTCATGACTTGCAACCCTCCATATAGAAATGGAAACAAATACATCATTGTCGCAGTCGATTACTTTACAAAGTGGGCTGAAGCCATGCCTACCTTCAACAGCACCGCTGACACCGCAACGCATTTTTTCTTTAATCACGTCATATCCCTCTTTGGAGTACCACTCCAACTAGTCTCTGATCACGGGAAACATTTTGAGAATGAGATTTTCATCGAACTCTCATCCCGGTTAGGATTCTCCCACGAGTTTGCCTCACCATATTACCCTCATTCCAATGGACAGGTTGAAGCAGTTAAAAAGGTCCTCAAGACCATGTTACAGCACATGGTTAACAAACATAAGACTAGTTAGCATCATATGTTATTTTTCGCGCTATGGGATTACCGTACGACCGTGAAAATGGCCACCGGTTTCACACCATTTCATCTAGTCCATGGGGTCGAGGCCACTCTTCCCATCGAGTGCGAAATCCCCACCTTACACACCGCAATTGAGCTATTACCCGACACTGCTCCAATGGAGCAGTGTTTGCTGAAGTTAGAGTCCCTGGATGAAGATCATCGATCTTCATTACAGAACAATGAGGTAGCCAAAAAATGATCAAAATCCACCTTTGATCGCCATGTCAACCTCCGCTCATTTCATGAGGTGACCTCATCCTTGCTTACAATATCTCTCACGATACCCTCGGTCATGGAAAATTCGAGTCACTGTGGCATGGCCCTTACATTATCCATCATTACCTCACCAAGGGCGCATACATCCGGTCTTCCCCTGAGGGCCTCTCTCTCAGAGAACCCTTCAATGGGTTGTACTTAAAGAAATTTTATGCCTGAGCATAGACATTCTACATTAGTTTATTTTCTTTTATAGTGTTTTTAATCTTTTTTCCATACCTCACGCCTAAACTATCATTGGTGTTATTGACAGATGCCTCCTCCATCGGCCTACCACATTGGTTACATTGACGGTGCCAGCCGTTGGACACATAATCTCGCTTCGGCTGCTTGGGCTATCTATTCCCCCTCACATGAACTACTCCACTTTGGTGGCATATGTTTGGGTTTAGCAACCAACAACCAAGCCGAGTACACTGTCTGCATTGGTCTCTTCGTTGATGCCATCCATCATTGTATTTGTCACCTTAGCGTCTTACTTGACTCTCAACTGGTCGTCCTCCAGCTCAACAATGTGTACCGTGTTCGCGATCCTTGCCTCTTTCGCAAATACCTGCAAGTTAGACTTTTGTCTCAACATTTTGATTTCATTACATTTACACATATTCCAAGACAATTTAATCAAATTACAGATAACCTGGCTAACATTGTACTAGATTGGCATATATCACATCAAAACACCTTTACACACACATAAACCAACATAAGTCTGTCACAGCATATAGATTAGACATCAGACACAACATTAAAAAATTCTCACACACATGTGAACATCACAAAGACACCAAAATGTATATCCATATATATNATATCGGTCAAAAGTGCCATCAAAATGTTTACATACAAATAGAATACATCTTATACAAAATCCGTAAGCCAGTGAACCACCTCGGTACAAAACTAGTGTCACCACACCAAATGGGCTCACCAACCTATATAATATACAAAAATACACACATAGACACTCATGGTTCCTTTAGAGCACCACCACTTGGCCCTCCCTCAAGAGGTGGTGCCCCACCCACTATCGATCCCTCCGGCCTTGGAGGTAACCGCCCAGTCATCATAGCACCTGCTACTGCTGCTTGCCAAACCATGATTTTCCACATCAACGGAACCCCCACACACTACTCTAGGACACCCTTGTCCTATATACGCAACCACATGCCCTCAGACACACCCTGTAGCACCGCCTCCAAGTGATGACAAATATCCTCAAAATCTCCCCTGGCCTCAGCCCCGGAGGAGCATGTGATGGCCCTGCACTAGGGTCGTCAAAATGGCGTCTCCTAGCCTCTCTCTCATTGCCAGCTAGTCTCGCCTCAATATACTCATATCGTAATCTCTCTCCCGCTCGCCAAAGTGTCACGAACTGTCGGCTCCTCAATGGCCACAACCTCCCTGAGCTGTGACTAATCCCTCTCTCTCTAGTGAACCGACATTGTCCAAAATGATCACCTGCAATCACATAATCCAGTTCTCGATCAACCATCTCAAACATAAACACATTAAAATTTCCAAAAAGAGATAATTTTTTCACCCGTCAGCTTTGCCCCCCAGGGGTGGTTGTTTAACCCTATAGGCGCGCACACATGCGTGCCTGATCACCCCATAGGTGTGCACACATGTGCGTCTGTTCACCCCATAGGTGCACACACATGCACGCCTGTTCATCCCAGAGGCACGCATGTGTGTACACCTATCAGCCATACAGAGGTGCCTTCATGCGCCCCTGTCACGTACACAGGCGTGCATTGTAGCGTGCCTGCCCACTACATAGTTGCGCACCCATGCGCAACTGTTTAGCTTACAGGCGCGCATACCATGTGCACATATGTCCATCATTAGGGCGTCCCCACACGTGGATATCCAGATAACATGCACGCACCCATGCACGCACATTTCTCGATCTCCCATGCACTGGGGGGCCCGCACCCACAAAACCCCCTGTACGGCCCTTCGTACAGGCCCTGCCCACAAATAGAAAACCTAATTATATGCAGGATGATAAGACCACTAACCTGAAGCTCACTGGTCCTAAATCGGCTTCCTCATTCTCCTAGAATCTCCAAATCTCCTCTGAATATCTCTCGTCCAATCACTCTGACAGCAAGTACAAATGAGGTGGCAATGTGGGCCCTACAACTATATATAGTCCTTTTTTTCAAACTTCCAGACCCCATTCCAAGATATCCGGGTGTTCGTTTTTCGATTCGTCTTCAGCCATGAGATCAACACCCCGTCCTCTACATCAAGACATTCCCTGGGCCATTTTTCATCCTTAGCCCCCGTGGGGCCATTTGTCCATACCCCGTCCAGGTACGCATGCTCATGTTCAAAATTATGAAATAAATGATTGTATGTTCGGTTCTCTTTATATATTGTTCATGACGGGTATTTGGTTTTCATGTGTACATGTACTTAGTCATCATACACTAGCGCAACCCCTTCAGGTATATAATCAACACTGGCATGTAATCATTCCCTTTTAATCTCAATTGCATCTCCAGTCACACCCTCTAAAATTCGCCTTTAGGGTCCCCATATCTGGTTCTGCAGTAACACCACCTCCACTGCATTTTGGGTACTGTCACCCGATAGCACTCTCCCCCACATGAGTTGTCCCATTTATATCCCCCCTTGGCACTTCAACACTCATGTTGTTTTCAAACTTTAGGGATGGGAGTCCCGATAGTCTTACATCATGTTGTGAATCAACCACATAGTCCTTCTCCTCATTTTGCTAGCCTACCCAATGGACTCCCAGGGCACTTCCTCACAGATTATTTTGACTGCACTCTCGTAGCATCATTTACCATCCATTTCACCCATCATCAGTCTTCCCATCCTCATATTGCCCTCCATACATTTCCCTACTACAGAAACCAGCCTATGGGGCCCCAACCCTCCACTTGTTTTTTTTCCACCAACTTGTGCCATCCCTAGGCCAAGCCATCCTACACTGGGGCACCCATTTCTGTATCTGCATTATTATCCCCACTGATTTTTTAATTATTTTTGTAATTAAGCCGTTGTTTCCAGCATTTTACATAGCTTTTTGTCGTCACCTTTGGCGACCTTCCTGGAACACGCAACCTATGTCACCATTGGTTGGGGCACTCCTTATCATCTACTCCTATTTGACATCATCCACCAACTCTAAGTATCCCACATACCACCTACCTCTATTCTCTGAGTTTGTTCACCTTGTCCCGCCTCTGGCACAACTTATCCCACGTCTCATTGTCCCCCCTGACACTCAACTTCATTGAATGGTTTCCGCCACTTATACTTTGCATATATCCCCAACCAAGGGCAGTCTTGAGTCTCCACACACCTCGACTTTGTCCATGTACCTCCTTAGTCCCTAACCTCACCTAGTATATTTCACGAAGCCCTTTGCTTCTTGGAGTCATGTCTCCCTTTTTTATCGACATCAACATAGTTTCCAGAAGGGCGACAATATCTTGACTCTCATTACCTTTCCAATGAGAACTCTCGGACAACACAGGGAGACCCATAATTTCTCCCTTCTGTCGTTGACCCCCATAACATTTGACTTCAACAATTTCTCATGTTACGGTGGGTCTTACCTTGCGACTATTGTAGTTGTTTCTTATATTTTCCGAAGACCTCTGAACTTGGCTGGGTGATCAATGCCCACAAAATCCGTGATACTTCTTACAGGTGGCATTGCCTACTATTCAGAGTATGTTCCTCATCAGAATTTTCCTCTTCCTTTATCAAAACTTCCCCCGAGGGTGCTGCAGTTGTCTACATCAACACATAGTTTCAGTTACTGTACAACACCCTTTTTTGAGTTACATGACATGAGCATGGGGCATGCCCACCTCGTTTGTACACAATTTATTTTACACACCTTGCAGAAGGTTGGGTCCTACAGGTTCCCTCTCCCTCCAACGGGTCACTCTTGATACTCTCACTATCGATCTTTCTTGCAACGGTACTCTCAGTAGAAGAAACATTGATGAATTTCGGCTATCCGTATGCTCCTAACCTCATCCATCAGGGGGCATCTATTATCACTGAAATTTCGTCCGCAAATAGTTACAGGAATCCAACATCTTCAAACAACAATGAGTCCACCCATGGACCAAAATTACCAAAAAAGAATTTCCAAAAGGTCCAAAACTATACAACCAGTTATAAAATCAAGATGCGTTATGACTACACAGGGTGTGCACGCACATGCACCATCCAGAAACGTAGGAAAAGTGCACATGCGCACGATGCATGACTGTGGTCGCTAAAAGCCATGCACACATAAGAACGACACATTTATGATGTTGGTCGGCCTCCCACCCACTTCTGGTTCAGCTTCCAAGTCGATTTGGCACCCAAATCTTGGCTAGATCCGGCTAGGTGGCTAGTCAAAGACCTAAAGATGCCCTAAACAACCCCTTTTCACACTAAAAGATGGTTGCACAATACCTCAAAGTGGTGCTATAAAACAAGGCCATAGGTGCACTACATTTTCAAGGAATTCATTTGCAAGGTTATGCTGTTGCTATTCTCTTGGGGAATCCTCTTTTCTCATCAAGAGCATACTAGCACCATTCCATTTGGGAAATCCACATCACCTTTTGAGTGGTTTATCTTGGGATTATTTCACCATTTCTTTCAAGTTTCAAAGTTGTAAGAAGAGCTCAATTGTGGGGGTCCAAGAGCCCTCCCTTGGAGGAAGAAGGGACCTAAAGTCCTCTTTCTTCTCGGTGTTTTCTTTTTACTAATACAATCCTTTTCATTGGTGACATGAGTCTTGTTTGTTTCTTGTTCTTATGTCCTTATGCTCAATAATTTAATTGTTCTTTCCTTTCTTAGTTTAATTCTTAGATTAGTCTTTGATGTTTATTTTTCTAACCCTTTCCTTCATTGTTGTCTTTCTTAGCTAACCCAACTAAGCTTGTAAGCACCTCTATTTTTCTCATTCAGGTGACAAAAGAGGTGCAACAAACCTCTTCCATCTATGCCACTTTTGAATGTGATCCAAGATATGGGTAGCTTTGTCCTGACGGAAGGCCGACGAAAGTTCTATGCCAACATTGTAACGAACCAGAATTAAAAGTTTCGTACGTCCCTGTTGGTAGCTCTATATACCATTTCATGGTGACCCTCGTGAGGGTGCATTGAAATAATATTAAACAAATAGAATCATCATTAAGGGAGTTTGAAGAGCACCAAAGGTGAAAAGAAGTGACGTGATCACCAGGATACTCACCAGTCTTGCCTTCGAATTTTGGAATATCCGAAGGAAGCTTGGTGGGGACAGGAGGCCATGTCGGATCATGATGCACATGGTCATTCATCAATCTAGACAAGTTTGGCAGATTGAGCATGGCCAAAAAAGGGAGACAAGGTTGTGGCATCTGACCCCAAGCTCCCTGGAGATATTGTTATTGGGGAATCGCATCCCATCCAAGGTTCTGGTATGAACCATGTCCTTGTTCGAGATTGCAAGACCCTCCTCTAAACTGATCCATGAGGGTTTGGTTGGGCACCATTCTAATAGGAATGTTATGATGAGGGTTGTAAAAATTCCCCCTAGTTGGAGTGGCTCTAGGTTGGGGGTTTCCCAAGGTATGAAACTAACCTCCTCCGGGTGTGAATCCGAAGGATAAAGGTGGATTCATCATGCCAAACATGTTGGTCAAAATTGGTATAGAGGAGTTAGGTTTAAAGGATGGACCGTAAGCAATATTTTTTCCACCAAGTTGGCTACTCCATCCAGGAGCATTAGGACCAGGATTAAACCCAGGGCGATGATCCAACAACATCTTTTATACGACAATGGTTGAGTTATTTAGCATGTGTTTATTAACCAATTTAGGAAGCTGAATGAAAGAGGAAAAAGTATAGAAGAATCATAATAGCCATATGCACATGTATAGATCTGAGATAAAGCATAAATAATAGAAAACCATAAACACCAATGTGATAATGGAGTTCGGCAATCTCGCCTACGTCTCTAGGCCTTTGTCTCAGTGGGTGAGGCTTTCTTATTTCTGTTCAAATCTCAATAAGTACATCAAAATAGTGCCAAAAGGTTACAAAACTGATCTGGTCTTGTTCTACCAGATCTCTAGAACCCAACAACAGAAACAACAATGAAATCATATGACTAGAACTCCCAGAAATGGCCCACAAAGGTGTGCTCCTCAATAGCTTCCCTGCATTAAAATGGCTTTGGCTTGGCAAATCTTCAGCATAAAGATTCTTTGAATGTACTCCCATGGCCTCAAGAAGGTCTGGTTTATATAGATCTAAAGTTGGTAACCATCTCTCAACTCCCCCCAAAGATTTGGCCTCAAAAAGGGCCCAATATCCCCCAATATTGGGCAAAAATCTCCAAAAATGCTGATAAAATCAATTAAAATCACTATTATATAGTGATAAAACCCACTTTTGGAGAAATATTGGGTGCAACCCCTTATGCATTGGCCCTTGGGCATATGGAGGCCCGTCATGTGTCCTAGCGCTGGTCCTTAGTGCGCTGGGCCCCGAATACCTTTTCCCGATCGCATGCTCTTGTGCCATATGTCTACGGTTTAGACCCTATTCCTCTGTGTGTGCTCCAACTTGTGTAGGCTTACGGTTTATCCCCTGGTCGATGGGCTATCCCGACCAATAGAGGCTAACCCTTATCCCTACACTAACAGTATGGTTCCGACCGGGTCATATGGGATGGCAATTGTGAAGCCCGAAACTGGGGGCTATCTCTTAGAATTTGCGCCAACGGATTTAGTGTAGGATTAAGGTTCTATTGGTATGGTCATATGCACATGTCGAGGGTTGGGGCTAGGCCCCAACCCTTACTCCACCAGTTTGAAGCAACACTTAAACTTAAATATAAGTTTTTCCCTTTGTATAGCAAGGACCACCACGATGTGGGTTGGCTAGACCGACCTACCCAAGTCGTTAGCCTGTACGAGAGGTCACGTGTTCAAAAATCATGGAGTTCAACCAATTATTCAATAAATTTAACCAATCTATGGGTGCCATGTCGTAGCCCATGTCTAGGCCACGTGGCACCTTCTCATTCATCGAGTACATTGTCATATGTCGACCGTCGATTCGCCCACTTGTCTGCCACTTGTACCTTCCATGTAAGTGCCACATGTTGTATGAATTTTATGGACCTACCACGTCATCCATACAGATGTTCCACGTGTCACCACTGCAAGGGTTACATGTGTCACTCCCAGATTGGTCCACCTGTCCTGTCCACATCAACATCTGTACGCCTAGTCACCCTGCCACGTGTTAGTCTGTATGCCCAGTTAGCACCCTGAATCCTTCCACGTGTACCTTTCCATGTCAGTTGTATGGCTATATAGCCTATACAGCTAGCTATGACCTGGCAATGTACGGACTATACAGTCAACATTTTTTTTCCTATTTGGAAAAATGAACAGATCAGAATATCTCGAGCATACGACATCCATTTGAGCCCGTTCAAGTTGTGTTGGGTTCGTATCAATAAAACCTACACACACGTCCATTTTGAAGCTATTATAAGAACTTTTATTTTTAGGCCTTTGTGAGCCCCATCAAGCTCCTAGATCCAATTTTGGATCACACCTCCCCACTAAAGGCCTTTTGGTGCCCAAAAGGTTACTGACCAGTCATCAAGCTTGGGATAGGCCACCTGACTTGTTCTCTATCTTTGAACTCTTTCATGTGCACCTGTCTCATCAAGATCAATTGTAACACAATCATGACATCTGACATCATATTGTTAGCCATTTGTACCTTGACACATTTTAATAAAGCCACTATCATCCATGTAGACAACATTACTAATGATATCATCAAAAGTATGACTACAAATGAGCTGATATGTTTGTAATATTTGCATGACATTAGCTTATCTTGAAGCAAACTGTGATTGATTTTCCATTCTAGAATCATCTCCTGTTCTTCCTTAAGATCGATTACTTGATTTGAAACAATTATAGGTGTGTTGCTTGCTTGATATGCCTTTCTTAATTGTTCCATTGTTTGAAGAGTTTTATTTGTCTTTACATGATGAGCATGAACCACATATTCTTGACATGCTTTGGTTAAATTATATTGTTTTTTTTCCATGTAGAAGATTGGTTTACGATCATGCAAGTATGGAGGCTTACGATCATGCAAGTATGGACTACCTACGAAGGCTTGGTTTATATAGATCTAAAGTTGGTAACCATCTCCCAACTTTCCCCGAATATTTGGCCTAAAAAAGGGCACAATATCCCCCAATATTGGGAAAAAATCTCCAAAAATGATGATAAGATCAATTAAAATCACTATTATAGTGATAAAACCCACTTTTGGAGAACTATTGGGTGCAAACTGTTATGCACTGGCCCCTGGGCATATGGAGGCCCACCACGTGTTCTAGCGTTGGTCCTTAGCGCATTGGGCCCCAAATACATGCTCCCGGTCGCATTCTCTTGTTCCATGTGTCCACAGTTTAGACCATATTCCTCTGTACGCACTCCAACTGGTGTAGGCTTATGGTTTAGCCCCTGGTCGGTGGTCTTGCTTGACTGACTAAGGCTAACCCTTATCCTTGCGCTAACAGTATGGGTCCGACCGGGTCATATGGGATGGAAAATATGAAGCCCAAAACCGTGGGCTATCTCTTAGCATTTGTGCCAACGGATTTACTGTAGGATTAAGGTTCTAGTGGTATGGTCATATGCACATGTCGAGGGTTGGGGCTAGGCCCCAACCCTTACTCCACTGGTTTGAACCAACACTTAAACTTAAATATAAGTTTTTCCCTTTGTATAACAAGGACCACCACGATGTGGGCTAGCTAGCCTGACCTGCCCAAGGCGTTAGCATGTACGAGAGGTCACGGGTTCAAAACTCATGGATTTCAACCAATTTTTCAATAACTTTAACCAATCTATGGGTTCCATGTAAGCACCTCATGTCATACGGATTGTACGGACCTGCCACATCATCCGTACATATGTGCCACGTGTCACCACTATAAGGGTGACATGTGTCACTCCCAGATTGGTCCACATGCCCTGTCGACGTCAAAATCTATATGCCTGGTCACCCTACCATGTGTCAGTCTATATGCCTAGTCAGCACCCTGAATCCTACCATGTGTACCTTGCCATGTTAGTTTTATGGCCGTATATCCTGTAAATTCAGCCGTGACATGGCAATGTACAGACTGTACAGTCAACATTTTTTTTGCCTGTTTGGAAAAATGAACAGATCACAATATCTGGAGCATACGACATCTGTTTGAGCATGTTCAAGTTGCGTTGGGTTCATACCAATGAGGCCTACACACACATACATTTTGAATCCATTCTAAGAACTTTTATTTTTAGGCCTTTCTGAGCCCCATCAAGCTCATGGATCCAATTCTGGATCACACCTCCCCACTAAAGGCCTTTTGGTCCCCAAAAGGTTACTGATCAATCATCAAGCTCGGGATAGGCCACCTGACTTGTTCTCTATCTTTGAATTCTTTCATGTGCACCTGTCTCATCAAGATCAATTATAACACAATCATGAAAACTGACAGCATATTGTTATCCATTTGTACCCTGTCACATTTTACTAAAGCCACTATCATCCATGTAGACAACATTAATAATGATATCATCAAAAATATGACTACAAATGAGCTTATATGTTTGTAATATTTGCACGACATTAGCTTATCTTGAAGCAAACTGTGATTGATTTTCCATTCTACAATCATCTCCTGTTCTTCCTTAAGATCGATTACTTGATTTGAAACAATTATAGGTGTGTTGCTTGTTTGAGATGCCTTTCTTAATTGTTCCATTGTTTGAAGAGTTTTATTTGTCTTTACATGATGAGCATGAACCACATATTCTTGACATGCTTTGGTTAAATGATATTGATTCTTTGCCCTGTAGAAGATTTCTTTACAATCATGCAAGTATGGACTACCTAAGACCATTCCACATTCACTTAGTGGCACCACATCACATGTTACCTCGTCTACAAACTTAGATGAAATTGCAAATTTTACTGTGCACTTCTTGGTTATGTGCATTTGATGATTGTTGCTTATCCATTTAAGTGTGAAAGGATTATGATGTATCTATGTTTTTAATCCCAATTTCTTAACCAATTCCTCAGAAATTAAGTTAGATTGAGATCCACTATCTATCAATGTGTCAACCTTAGTGTGTCTCATGATGAACCTTATGTGAAACAAGTTACTTCTAAAATCAAATCCTTCACCAATTTTACCTGTCATACCAACCAATGAGACTTTTGATTCATCACCTGAATCTGATCCCAAGTCTATGAGTCGTGTTCTTGCTGCAACTATTTGCCTCCCTTTCTTTTCCTTGAACGACTTCGATATCTCCTCAGGATGAAATTGCCAAAAACGGTCCTCATCATGCCCCTCTTTCTTTCAATTCTTACAAGAGGGCTTCTCTTCCTTTCTTTCCGTTGAATTTGACTTCTTTCCATGCCACTTCCTTTTGTACTCTTTCCTTGAAGACGATTCCCCTGATACACCAACACTTGTTTTCCCTGCTTCAATGTATGTCGCTTGAACAAAAAACTCATCAAGATTAGTTGGTCCAAACATGAATACAATATTTTGAATATGTGCAGGTAAACCTCCTATATACTTCATAAGAGTTTCTTGGGTATGTTAAGGAATATCTAACATCAATGCCATTTTACGAAAGGCATCTGTGTATTCTTGCATTGTTTGAACTTTTCTTAGTTTTAAATCTTGCCATTTAATTAACGCTTTCTCTTTATAACCCAAAGGATAGAATTTCTTCCTAAGTGCGGAAATGAAACTTTTCCATGATGGAAATACATTACCCACTTGTTGAATGCCATTTTGTAACTTGCTTTGCCACCAGATGAGTGTTGTGTCTGCAAGTCTCAATGATGCCAACTTGATCTGAGTTGCCTCATCCTTGATCTGTTGCACACTGCAATAAACTTCCATTTGTCTTACTCAATTGTCAAGTATCTTTGCATTAAATTCACCATCATACATGGTTAATTTGAATTTAACATCAAGTTTTAGTAAAGGCATTTCATTCTTAGGTTTATGGACATGTTTCTTTGCAGTGGATTTAGATCTTAAACTTGAAGAAGAAGGAGAAGAAGGAGGTGAAGATGGATGTGAAGGAGGAATTTAAGGAGGATCCTCTCCTTCTTCACTTTTTCCCTTTGAAGATTCACCAAGAACTGGTCTCTTTCGTTCCAAGTAATCTTCATAAAAATCCTTCATCATCTCTGACATAGCAAAGAAAGTTTTTCGAAACTCTTTCTCATCTTGAGAAAGTCCCTCTTCCGATGCCATATTCTCGCTTTGAGAATTTATCTTTCTCATTCCAATAAATGGATTCTCTTCCACAAGCTCTCCTCACCATGATGTATCTTTTCCCTGGTTAACATGCAAAACTCAAATCCAAATATCAACTAGCTCTGATACCACTTGATCCGACAAGATCTTTTATACGACAATGGTTGAGTTATTTAGCATGTGTTTATTAACCAATTTAGGAAGATGATTGAAAGAGGAAGAAGTATAGAAGAATCATAACAACCATATGCACATATAAAGATCTGAAATATAGCATAAAAAACAGCAAACCATAAACACCAATGTGATAACGGAGTTCAAAAATCTCACCTATGTCTCTGGGTCTTTGTCTCAGTGGGTGAGGCTTTCTTATTTCTATTAAAATCTCAATAAGTACATCATAGTAGTGCCAAAAGGTTACACAACTGATCTGGTCTTTTTCTACCAGATCTCTAGAACCCAACAAAAGAAACGACACTAAAATCGTATGACCGGAGCTCCCAAAAATGGCCCGCAAAGGTGCACATCTCAATAGCTTCCCTGCATAAAAATGACTTTGTCTTGGCAAATCTTCAGCATAAGCCTACTCTGAATTTCCTCCCATGGCCTCAAGAAGGCCTGGTTTATATAGATATGAAGTTGGTAACCATCTCCCAACTTCGCTCCAAGATCTGGCCTCAAAAAGGGCCCACTTGATCTGACAAGATCTTTTACACGACAATGGTTGAGTTATTACGCATGTGTTTATTAACCAATTAGGAAGTTTGGAAATAGAAGAAACACGACAACCATATGCACATATACAGATCTGAATAAAGCATGAACAACAACAAACCATAAAAACCAATGTGATAACGAAGTTTGGCAATCTCGCCTACGTCTTTGGGCCCTTGTCTTAGTGGTATGGTCATATGCACATGTCGAGGGCTGGGGCTAGGCCCCAGCCCTTACTCCGTTGGTTTGAACCAACACTTAAACTTAAATATAAGTTTTTCCCTTTGTATAAAAATGAAAACCATGAGGTGGGATGGCTAGCTCGACCTACCCAAGGCGTTATCCCATACGAAAGGTCATGGGTTCAAAACTCATGGATTTCAACCAATTTTTCAATAACTCTAACCAATATATGGGTGCCACATGGAAGCCCATGTCTGGGCCACATGGAACCTTCTCATTCACCAAGTACATTATCGTGTGTCGATCACCGATTCACCCACTTTTCTACCACTTGTACCTACCACGTAAGCACCACGTATCATATGGATTATATGGACCTTCCACATCATCTGTACGGACCTGCCATGTCTCACCACTACAAGGGTGACATGTGTCATTCCCGGATTGGTCCACCTGTCCTGTCCACATTAGAATCCATACGCCTAGTGACCCTACCATGTGTTAGTCTATATGCCCAGTCAACACCCTGAATCCTGCCACATGTACCTTTCCACATCAGTTGTACAACCATACAACCTATTCAGTCAGCTTCCACGTGGCATTGTACGGACTGTACAATCAACATTATTTTTGCCTGTTTGGAGAAATGAACAAATAACAATATTTGGAGAATACGATGTCTGTTTGAGCCTGTTCAAGTTGTGTTGGGTTTTTATCAAAGAGGCTTAGACACACATCTATTTTGAATCCATTCTGAGAAATTTTATTTTTAGGCCTTTCTGAGCCCCATCAAGCTCCTGGATCCAATTCTGGATCAGGTGGAAAGAAGGAAGAACTCCAACTGTAGGAGTCATTTGTGGGATATGAGAACCACCAAACAAAAATGGAGTATGGGGAGGAGCCATGCCCCCAAGTCCAATACTAGTATTCAGATTAGATGTTGGGATGGAGGATGAAAATTGTGATGTGAAATTCGACATACCATAAGAAAAAGGGCTAGAGGCTGTAGGGATGGAATGAATATTGTATCCCAGCGAGTGACAAAGGGAACCAACATGGTTTGTGGATATAGGTTGAGTATTTACTATAGGATGGATAAGAGTGACGATAGGAACCTCTGGAAATACAACCATTGTGGTTGAAGGTGTTGAAGGAGTACCGTTAACTATAGTGGGTATGGGAGTTGAAGGACTCCCAGTATATTTCTGACTCGATTCAGTACTCATCCTTGTATGATCACAAGTCTATTAAGTGGAGGTGTGTGTACCACATTTGATAACTTTATGCCTTTTAGAAGGCAAAGACTCAAGATGCGGTGGTAATCGTAACAAGCGGCGAGATCGACGGGGAAGCTAGTCTGGCTCCATGATGACTCAAAAATCGATATATAAAAAACAAATCCTAAGGTCAACTAGTAATAAAGGAGCACACCAAAATAAAATAAACAAAACTCCAATATTCACACAAATAGGATAAAGTGGTTTAAATGGGGCCTCCCTCCCTAAAGTAGGTATGCCTCACCTAAGAGGGGCCTGAGACTCCTGGCAAAAGATCAGAGGTATCAAATTTTTTTATAAGTGCCCTCATGGGCTTAAAAACCTGTCGGTCAAATCCTTCCGGAGAGTTGATCCTCCATAAAGGTTGTGTGGTGTTTGACCCTTATCTGACCCAGGGTACTTGCAGAATAACCTCTGCAAGTAACCTATGTGGTACCTATGTCAAGCAAATAAGCAACCATGGTATAACCGATGCGTAGGAGAACACTCATAAGTCAGGTCTACCATATGGGTAGGGTAACAAATCCTGAAACCTTGAAAGCACTGCCTCTCATAGAGGTAAAGGTACTATAAATATCCCCATATACGAATAGATCCCCATAAATATATCTGATGCTAAGAAGGTATTGGGGGGATATCCCCTCAACCAACCTCACGCGACCTCATGTTTAACTCCTGAGTAAGCGGACCCTCCTGACGTCACCAATTATACAATGGATTTCACCACTCCCTTAGGCACACACATATATTGATTTAATATCCTTGGAGAAGTTTACTCACAAAATCCTATTCCAAGGCTCAAAATCCTAAGCTAGTTTGTGCACCCTAGAAAGTAAAATCATTTCTAATCAATTTAAAATTATCAGCATTTCTTTTAGTGGCCTTGCTTACTCAAAAAAGTGTGATATGAAACTGATGATGTTATGACTCGGCAAGTAAAATAAATGAATATGAATAAAATTCAAAGTCCTAAATTCAATTCCCAATAAATGATAAGCTTTTCAAAATGCAATTTTCAATTTAGTTATTCAATTCCAAATAAGATGCAATCTTTCTATACATGTACTAATATTAATGATAAGGACCCAAAAGATCAAATGCCAACAATGAAAAATGCTTAATATTTTTGTATTTTCAATATAAAATAGTGAAAATGAAAGGATTGAAAAACATCTTGATATAAATATTCTACTATACGTAAACAAAGACAAACCAAGGAGGATATCAAAAAGAAAACACCTATCCCAAAATGCAAGGACAATCAATGAAAATGATTATGAGAAAGGCACCGCTCGAAAATTCAACCAAAGAAAGGTTTCCTATCATTCTATATGCACTTAACATTCATAACAGAGACCCAAGAAGACTCAAGAACCATCACAACTTACCCACCAAACATCAAACTCAGCAACCAATCAAAAAATGATGATCCACGTGATTGTTCAGGAGAAAACCACGTATATACACCTCTTGCAGAAGGACAATACACATATGTATGTCACTGTTAGGTAAAAACCCATGTATATGTGTTAAAGCACTGCTAGGATAAGGATAAGGCTAAGAAACTCAGACTCAAAATGAACATAGGTTGTCAAGTAATCAGATGACAAGAAACTCAATATAAACGAGAGGAGTAAAAGGAGAAAAACACTCCAAATCCTGAAAAGAAGATTTTATCCTCAGTATGGTCACCAATTATGTTATGAGGAAAATATATCTATGGAAAGGGTGTTGGCCCTTGACCAAGATTTGGATATCCTTAGTTAGGTTTGACCTATTTTGGGACTTCGATAGGCTGTTGAAGGCGGAGCGCAAGTCGAAGCAGAGATCGCGGAACCTCGGCCCCTTTTTAGGGCTTTTTGGGTTTTGGGCTTATGTAATGAGTATGGGGATGTCGGCCCATGGGTTTACCATGTTTAGGCCCATTTTGTAATGTATAAATAAATGTCTAGGCGATGTAAGAGGAGACAATATAGGCATCTGTGTGATGATTTTCCAAGTGCAAGTGATAGTTGTACATGCTTCGTGTATACTGTGTGAAACTTGCAAGGCTAAGTGCAAGTGACTGTAAGAGATTGTGTAAAGGATTTGTGATGTAACCTAGCTCCGGGAAGGAGTATCTGGAGAGGTGCATGGAGATCTCCTGTCCTATGCAGAGTAGGACCTTATGGCTCTATGCATGTAGATGATTGACATAAGATAATAAAGAAGATGAAGAGTTGTTGGACGTATCCTCAGGATGGGGGTGAACCACGTATATTCCGTGTTATGGCTGTTTTGTGAATTTTGAATATTTCTTTGTGCCTTTGATGTGATGTATGCTTAGTGTTGTTATCTTTATGAATGTTAGAAGCATATGATATAATATCTTGGTGATCAATAATGTGAATGAATGCCAGATTTGATTTGTTTCTTTATGCTAAGTGCTTAAATGTGTTGAATCTTGTTGAATACTGCGTTGCACTATAATTAGGGTTTATCTTCACTGTATACAAAGGTTAAGAACTAATGAATGACATATTATAAGTTCTTTGTTAGAGTATTGTAATCACAAATCTGTGTCCCATCTAAGGTTGCAAACACTGGAGTCCTACAACCACCTTTTCCTCTTCCTCAGGCGAGACTTCATCTTCTTTGTAGGTGTTGCCGAAAGGAATGATAGTTAGGGTTTTGTTGGTGCATTGTTGAAGTGTTGAACCCTAGGTATGACCCTATGTGCCAACAAATGGTTCTGTTGCTAGGACCTAAAACTGTGATTGCTGGGAACTAAGGAAAATAAAGAAATCTCTGTGCGTAGATCTGTTGCTTTAGTGCGTAGTGTTCTACTTGATTTACAAAGTTATGTGGAGGCAGATCTTAATAAAAGAGGTAAGATATGAAAGATTTGTGCTCTAATAGAGGTAATATCAGTGATTTTTTTTTATTAAAGAGGTAAGATTCGAAAGCTTTGTGCTTTGATAAAGGTAAGATAAGTGGAAATTTTTGTTTCGAAAGTATGGATCTAGGTATGTTTGATAAATTCTTTCCTATTTTGAAAACTAGGGCATAGTTAGAATAAAGAATATTTGATATGAGTTGATCTTATAGAAATAATGAAATATATGTTATTCCTATGCATAGAAAGAATAGACCCATGCAGGTCACAAGGTTTGTTGTTGACCTCATAGGGAAATGCATGGAGGGGATACAAATGAACCGGGAAAAGTACTTAGTGAACCAGTTAGACCAAGATTTCCGTGAAGCTCAGGATCAGGGCTATGAGTTCCATTTTAGTTGGCTGCTGATCCTCATCGTGTTCATAGCTTGGGAGATGTTGGAAGATGCGACCTTCCTTGAACTAGATCCATCTGAATCCTTAGCCGCGAAGTTCACTTCACTATGGTATTCAAGCGATATGGGAAAACAATGACAATCAAACGTGGTGTTCCACACCTTTTACCTGTAGTTAAAGAGGGATATTGAGGTTGTCCCTCATATAACGTCGAACACCCTGCACAGGTTCAGGCCATTTGTGAATTTCCACACAAATAGACATTTTATCTACATAACTCCACACGGAGACAAACACAAAGAAGTACTATAGAGTTATTACAAACTCACAAAAGAGGACTTAGAAGAAATAAATAAGGAGTGGCATATAGAGCTTCTTATCCCTGTTGACCCCGCAGAACTGTCCGATCCCAAAATAATCGGAAGCTCGGGGATCACTCGTGAAGGGCATGATACACCTAGAACTAGAAGAAGGAAGAAGACAAAATAAGTCCAGCGGCTGAGCAATGCATCAGAAGAAATTGCTTCAAAATCACCTGGAGGAGGAGGTGATGAAAAAGTAGATAAAGAAGAGAACAATGGACAAGAATATCAGCAGAATCAAGGCAAAGTAACACCACCACCGAATCCCCCTGATGACGTAGAGACATCTCACAAAAGAAAGGTTTCTCGCATGAAACCCACATCGAGGAAGAAGTCAAAATCTAGTAAGACCAAGCTACAGACTGTGCTCATGCTCGATGACTTAGACTTCATCATCGCAGCTATACCAGATGCCTCAGAAGATATTTTTTAGAGAAAGGAAGCTAAGCAAGAGACCATGTATGAGAAAATTGAAGCAGAATTGTGAGGGGTACAACAGTCCCTTCACTTCAGTTTCACAGTGTCGACTGCGCCCCCTCCATAAGAAGAAAAAGAGTTGGGAGATGAGCCTACCCAACTCTACAGACTAGCCGATGTGACTAAATCTCGCCTTCGTCACGCATAGGAAGAAACACAACAGGCCACAATGGCCCTGAAGCAAGCATAAGAGGAGGTAATAGAGCAATGCAAGGTTGCGAAGCAGGAGAAGGTTTCCCTCCAAGCAAAGTTTGAAGAGGACAAGGTGCATATCTAGCAAGAGAAAGAAAAACTAATCATGGAGCAGGTTGGAGTAAAATAAGCAGTCAGTAGAGCACTTCTCTCTATGATGGGCTTAGAGAAAAAGGAGGAAGACCTAGTGGAGCATCAAGTAGAACAGCTTGTTGAAGCCATCCAACAACTTCAACAGAGAATAGCAGATCTAGAGCTACAAACAGTACCAAGTGTTGGTCACTATAATTGCTTATTTAACTAAACAATCAAGTGCTACATAAATTGTCAACCCAGGCAAGTCTATTTATTTCAAAGGTAACCACGCACTATATATGCTCAATCTCAAAAGAAACCTAGAGTTGTAGTAAAAACATATTAATCACACTTTGCCTTGAACAAACTAAAGTTCTAACTTGAATTACAGGAAAGCAATCTACCTATTGCAGAGTTCAATGTTTAAAGAAATAATTGTCCAAAGAATCCTGGATTATATTAAGAAAATAACAACCTGGAAAAGAAATCTTTCAAGACACTGCAAAAGGAAAGACCAACTATTCTGTAACCAGAGAACAGGACCCTATTCCCAAAGCAGGAATCTTCAACACCTGTTTTCGATCACCACACTTTTATGAACTCATTGCTAATTGAAATAATTGACACACACTGAAGACTAACTACATCTTAACAGAGAACATGACCCTATTCCTCAAGCAGGAATCTTCAGCACCTGTCCCTGATTATCAAGCTTTCATAAATTCACCAATCAGGATTGCTAACTAGAATGATTAACAGTTACCCAAGCATGAATCATATGAAAACAATGTAACAATCAATAAAGCAGAGTTTCAGCAAGACAAAGTTCAATAAAGTAGTGTTTCAGCAAAACATAATTTAATCAAGGCATGAATAGAAACAACACTAACACACTACAAAGCTAATGGGTGAATCTTGTGAAGAAGGTGGGCCCTCCCTTCTCAGAAGATTCCCTTGAAACGAAAGGAACTAGAGAGAAATGCTCAGAACAGTCTTTTATTCATCTGTCAACTGTATCATATTACAATCTGAAGTAAAAACACATCCTTCTTTGTAAAATCCTTTCTTAACTAAAAATAAGGTCCTCTCTAATGATGATTTCCTCTTATTTAAAGAGGAGAATCCCTTCGATACAATTTGATCAACAATTTACAGGTGTACATCTGAGTCCTATTCTTAGTCAGATCGACTTTCTAAACTGGAATAGTTTATCCTAGTCTCCCGCAACAGAATGCTATTACAAGTGCTGAGTGAGGTGTTGTTGTTGCGGCTGGAGTAACAACTTCTTTATTTGTCTTCTTGTTACTGCTGTTGTATGTTGTTTCAGCATCGCAAATCGCGGGTTGTTCCAGCCATGAGATTTGTGTTCTGACTGTTTCAGCAACTTGGTCTCATGCAACGGCGATGGTTAATGCTAGCTCAAGGTGCAGCTGTCGTGGTCAATGTAACAGTCTTGTGTTGTTGTTTCAACATCATAGACCATGGAGGGTGTAATAGCTTCTTCTGTGTGAGTTGCTGTTTCAGCATCGTAGACCATGGACTGTGTAACAACTTCTTCTGTGTGAGTTGTTGTTTCAACATCGTTGACCACGGAGAGTGTAGCAGTTTCTTCTCTGTGAGTTGTTGTTTCAGCATCGTAGGCCACGGAGAGTGTAACAACTTCTTCTGTGAGTTGTTGTTTCAGCATCGTAGTCCACAGACTGTTTCAGCCACAAGGTTTGCGTGCTTTAACTGTTTCATCAACAAGCCTCAATGCTAATCTGCAGTTCGAACTGTTTCAGCACTTATACATTTTTGATCAATGGTTAAGTATGAGAGTAATGCAAAATTATATGCAAAATAGATTAAACATATAGTAAAGAGAAGAGACGTTGTATACCTTTGGAAAGATAGGGTAAGGTGATAATGTGAGTGAAACAAGGGTGTAAAGGTATCAAAAAGTGTGAGCAAAAAGGTACATTATGTGGTCCTAACATCCCCCCCAACTTAAAATGTTGCATGTCCTCAGGCAACTTCACTCTGAATCAGAATCTAAATACCGACTCTGAGCGTGCAAGTTACTCAAGCAGTAGCTGTGGAAGGTGATGTCTGTTGGAGCTCTGAACCCTTGAACGCGTTGTAACCTTTTCCAAGCTGATGTTTCGACCTTCTTGGGAAACTTATAATGGACTTGATATTTCTCTGCTGGCATCCAGAGGATAGGAAAATGAAACTGGTACCCTATCCAACTTTCAACACATTGCTGAACACACTTGATGTAGCTAGGTACCCTGGAGATTGCTATCTCAAGATTAGTGGGGCTAAAAGGATTGTGTTCCTATATTTTCTCAGTAGATTGTTGCCAAAACATGTTATTTTCCTGTAAGGCAGCAATCTCTGTTGATTTAATGAAATGTTGACACTCCTGAAACACTGATGTCTATAATTGCTGAATGTGTTGAGTCATCCCTGGTTTCTTTAAAAAATGATAATACTCTGTAGCAAAGGTGGCAGCATTTTGTGGTTCTGGCCTATCCAGAGAAGGTGGTTATCCTCATTGTGCTTGGCAGCTAGGAAGTCATCCTGCCATATAATCTGATTGTTAAGGAAGGAGGTGAGTGCCCGTATATGGATGTCACCGACAAGAGGGTTAAGGTTAAGTTGTCGGTTCTCAGGGACGACCTCATTATGAAAATATGCCTCACAGAGGAGGTGTTGATCCATAGCAGAGGCTTCTGCAAAGGTTTTAACAAAATCTGCTGGATGTAACACTGCATGGGGTCTGCCTTCTGTGATTGATTTTATCTGAAACCATGTAAGTCATTCCATGAGGAACAGAGAGTAATTGCAGGATGGTTTTCTTGCAGCCAATAACTTTTGTGCCAAGTCAAATATCAGGAGCAATCTGCCTTTTAGTTCTTTATTCTATTTCTTAAGGGCACGAGATTCCTGGCGTGTTTGCTCCAAAGCTTCCCAATTTGAGTTGATATGATTTATCCAAATTTGTCTGTGTTCCTGCAGGCTTTTGGTCTGTGTAACAACATACTCTTTTTCCCATTTCTCTATTATTGAATGCTCATCCCATGTCTGAGTTTATGTTTCAGCATTGCAAGTAGTAGGCTGAGGTAGGGTCTGAGTGGCTTGTTCCACAAAGGTGTGGGTATTGATCTGGCTGGGAGGGGCAGATTCATCAATGGGTAGTGTTTGTACAACTTTATTAACAAAAGCAGGGGTTTCAGATTTGACATTTGTTGTAGGCTAGGGCTCAGTCTTAATTTTGGAAGGTCCTGTCGGTTCTTGTGTAACAATAGAGTGTTCTTCTTTGATTACAAAAGTCGAAGGTGCAGGGGGAGCTCCTGGCATTGGAATTTGAATTACTTTGTAGCCTGCTTGATAGTAGATGTCCCCACATTGACTACACATATATTCTCTACACGGATTCTCTATTGTAGTTCCCTCTGACATGGTCACTATGCGAGCTAGGGTGTACAATTTAAGTTCTTTCTCATAGGCTTCCTTTTCCATGGCTAGCTCTTGCTTGTAGGCTTCCAGTTCAGACCTTAGGAACTCATTTTCTTGTAAGACAGAGGCCATTGTTGGTTCTGGTTGAGGAGTGACTGGTTCTTGTGTAGCAGTCACAACCTCACTAGCTGGTTCTTGTGGAGCAGCTATAGGATCGGCAGCTGATTCTTGTGTTTCAGCCTCTTGATGTAAAGAAAGTAATGTTGCAGCACCCTAGGCCTTTGATTCCTGTGCCTCGGTAACAATACCAGCAGCTAGTTCTTGTGTTTCAGCTGTAGCTGGTTCTTGTGTGAAAGCTATAGCTAGTTCTTGTGTTTCAGCTACTGAATGGGTAGCTGGTTCTTGTGTTTCATCTACTTGATGAGTAGCTGGTTCTTGTGTTTTAGCTACTTGATGAGTAGCTGGTTCTTGTGTTTCAGCTACTAAATGGGTAGCTGGTTCTTGTGTTTCAGCTACTAAATTTGAAATGGATGATGTCGCAACACACTGGGCCTCTGGTTCTTGTGTTTCAGTGCCCGTGGGTGGAATAGGTAAAGATTTCGGCATTTGGGAGGTTGGAGGTGTACGGGGTATTATTCAGATGGGTTGGGGGTTTAGGGCAGTGACAGTAGTGGATGCCCTTGTTGAGGCCCTTGTTCATTTTCTTTGTAAAAAGGGTGGAAAGAAATGAATTTGCTTTTGTTTACGTGGGGGCTTTTCCTCAATGATGGGATAGGGATAATTGTTTGGTTCAGAATCATCGCTAAGAATATGAAGGGTAGGAGTGGATGATTCTGGTAAAATGTGGGGCGGGCTTGGTATGGTAGGGGGGTTAATTGGATTGATTGGGTCTGTAGGCAGACTGTTAGGTATTTCTGGAGGGTCTGGAGGGTTTTGTGGTTGTTGTTCCTGAAGATTTTCAGGAATTTCAGCAACTTCTTGGGGATCTATGGGTGGGTTGTTTAGTGGAGGGTTTTGTTGGGAAAAACCCTTTTGGATAAGTAGTTGAATGAGACGGTGATGGGTGAGTGAAAGGGTGGGATCTTTAGCCTTTTTATAGTAGTGCGACATATTTTTAAGACAACCGAGTAGATAATAAGGAATGTTCACCAATCTAGCATGTCGTAAATGAGACAACAAGACAAAATCATGTTGGTAGACTACCTGGTATCAACCTTCATAGGTAAGGTAGTGTTTGACAATTTTTTCAACTTCCGACCATGGAGGTGGCAACGAGCTGAGTCGGACACCCCGGCCTTTAGGTTCAATTTGTTCCCCTGGCAAGAGGAAATCTTGCTGGGCATTCAGGATGATATGTTTGCGGCTGAACAAGCGAATGCCATTGGTAGGGAGACCTAAAACCTATGCTATATCCTCTTCTGTAATTGAAATCCAAACTCCTTGAACAATGGAATGATCTTCCTAGAGATTTCGAGAAAATTGCAGAACCTGTTGTTGATCAAATCCCTGGAGCCTCTGAAAATAACCAAGCCTTCCTGCCTGCAGAAAAATTTGATAGGCTTATGGATACAGTTCTAACAGGGATGTCGTGGCGGGTTCGTACTATATAACAGAGCCTCCCATATCTAACAACTCAGTAAAATACACCGTCAAAGAGTCGAGTAACAACTTCTGTGCAGAGTGAGTTTTTCGAGTGAAGGCATGCAAATGGTGGTGAAACAAATGAAAGGATGGTAAAAAGGAATGACGGTGGTTGAGTCGTGTGAAATGATGGTATAAAAATTTGATATTTCCTCCCCCCACTTCAAGTGCGACTAATAATGATTTTACATGAGTGGTAATAAATGAGTTGGAATCTTCTCATTAACTATAGCTTAATTGTATTTACGTATAAAATTTACATACCTCACCTTTACCTTTTGATTCGTACTTCAAACAAAATATAGTGCCTGTCCATAATAGTTTTGCAGTAGCCATGGCAGAGACTTTTGATTTGTTAGAGGAATTGTATCAAGGATTTGTTGACTGGAAGGACAAAATGTAGTATGAGAGCGCAAAAGCTTATTGACAGAGAATGCTGAAAAGTTGGTGTTTCATCGACAGGGAAAGAATAGAGAAATATTTTGCTGGAAGGTGATGTTGTATAATACTGCTGCGGAAGTGGTGTTTCAGCCATAGAAAGAAGGGCGAAACAATTGTTGAACGTTGTTGTTTCGTCAATGGGAAAATGTGAAAAATTGTTAAACAGTAGTGCTTCGGCAATGGGAAAATGGTGAAAGGTTGCTGACAGTGGTGATTCAACAATGGAAAATGTGAAGAATTGTGGAACAATGGTGTTTCAACAATGGGAAAATGGTGAAAGGTTGCTGACAGTGGTGTTTTAGCAATGGAAAATGTGAAGAATTGTGGAACAGTGGTGTTTCGGCAATGGGAAAAAGGCACAAAGTTGCTAAACAATGGTGTTTCAACAATGGATAAAGTCAAAAAGTTGTTGAACAGTGGTGTTTCAGCAATGAAGAAAGAGCAAAAATTTGTTGAACAGTGGTGTTTCAGCAATGGGGAAGCTTGCTTCTTCTTGAAGTAGGATCTCCCTTTCTTAGTAGGCCTGTGTTTTGATCGGGAATCTGCAAAAAATCGATTGTAACATGGTATTTCTTGACAGGGATTATTAGTAAACAAAATCTAATCTAGTACTAAAGAAATTGAATTAAAAAGAATTAATTGCAATGAGGGGTAGGAGCCCCCTCTAAAAAGATGTAATGAGATTCTGCCACACATGTGGCCTTAAAATCTTCCTTGGAAATGGGGCGCTGGTACAGATGGAGTCGATGACCATTTACAAGTAATGGTGTTTTAGAGTCATCAATTGTGAGGATCCTTACTATTCCATTGGGGAAAACAATGTCTACTTCGTAAGGTCCAAGCCATCTTGTACGTAGTTTCCCTTGAAATTCTTTAAACCGAGAGTCATACAGTAGGGCCCAGTTACCTTTTTGGAATTGATTATGATTGATAGTTTTGTCATGCCATTTTGATCTTTGCTGTTGAATCATAGTTGTCTGATGGATGGCATCTAGTCTTTTTTCATCCAATTCATTAAGCTACTGCAACCTGGCTGTCTGTGCATCGGTCAAATCAAGGTTGACAACTAAAGTAGTCCTTAAGGTTTTGATTTCAAATTCCACAGGAAAGACATCACTCTTTCCATAGACTAATTCATAGGGAGAGAATCTTGTAGTATTTCTCCAGGTAGTTCTGTAGGCCCATAATGCTTCAGGGATCCTGTGAGACCAGTCCTTTCTGTTTTCCTTCATTGTTTTTGTGAGAATGGCTTCTATTACTTTATTTTTTCTTTCCACCTGTCCATTGGATTGGGGGTGGTATGCTGTAGTCATTCTATTCTGAATATGATATTTTTGAAGGGTGGCTTTACAACCATGAGAAGTGAAAGGAGGTCCTCCATCTGTGACTAATTCTCTTGGCACTCCAAATCTGATGAAGATGTCTTCAAATAGGAAATCTAGAACTGCTTCTTCAGTTGCTCTATGGAGTGATTTAGCTTCCACCCATTTGGTCATATAATCTGTGCAGACCACTATGTAAACTTTTTGATTGGATGGGGGGTTAATG